>JAJLXP010000038.1:0-118017 GCA_030674255.1 Hansenula queroliae
GGAAGACACAATAACAAATGAACAAAGAGGCTAACCAGAAGATAACAAGAGGGAAATATGAAGACACGCCATATATAATGTAAACGAAGACCCAAGATATAGCAAGTTAAACTATATCGCGAATCCAATTTGCAAGATAAAAGGTAAATAGAACTACAAAATACAGGAAATTAGAATCTAAAAAAAAAAAAAAAAAAACAACGGCAAAGCGCTCAAGAATTTGTAAACAAACGCGAAACTACAACAACGTATACAGCGTAAACTACATCTTCCAGTCTCTACTGATACAGAATTCATTAATTAAAAAAAAAGATACACCTAATACTATAATGGCAAAAGCGTAGTTCACCGGATAATAAAATACATTGGCATTCGGATGTTGCAAATCTGTTAATCCAAAAGATCCGTTGCCCTTTTGAATACAAAGATAACATAATAAAAAAACACACCACCTCCTTCTCCTCCCCTACCAGCTATTCAGCATCGATATATTGTACAAAGTTTAAGCAAAAATTAATAGTAGTCTTGACACGCCACCAGCTTATTTGGTCTTTTTCTTTTCGACTTTCAATAAAAGAGCCTATAGTAGGAAAGTTAGTATATCTGTAATTGATTGCCCGTATTAAATCCGCAACAATTATACATACCTTGTTAATGTGAGGCAAAACACCACCGTAAGCAATTGTGGCTTTGATAAGAGTATCCAATTCTTCATCACCTCTAATGGCCAATTGTAAGTGTCTTGGTGTGATTCTCTTCAATTTCAAATCCTTAGCAGCGTTACCGGCTAATTCTAAAACTTCAGCAGTTAAATATTCTAAAACAGCAGTCAAGTAGATGGCAGCTATAGTAGGGGGTTAGTAAACGTGAGCACATTCCGTTGAGGATATAAAACATACCTTTGGCACCAACACGGATTTTGCTTTGAGCGTTTCTCTTCAAGAATCTCTTAACTCTACCAACTGGGAATTGTAAACCAGCTCTGGCAGAATGGGATTGAGTTCTTAACCCACCATCTTTGGCACCAGATTTACCTTTACCACCGTGAACTTTACCAGACATCTTATCTTTTTTATGTTGTTATTCTTGTTGTATTCAATTGTCCCTGTTGTTGTTTTGGTAACAGCGCAATTTCAACACAGATCTTTATTGTTTACTTTAGAAAAACTTGTTTATGTAAAAGTGGGAGGAAGTGTGGTGATCTAATAAAAAAAACAGACAAAGGCACGAAATTCAAGATTCGAAAGCGCGGGAAATCAGGGATATTCCGAGAATCCGAGGGTGGCGAAAACCGGTCATTCCGGAAAGAATAACGGGCCCGTGTCAGAGTGGCAGACAAATAAACTACAACTCAAGATTTCACATATTTCAAATTGGCATCTTTTATAATATTATATAAACTATTTACAAGTTGGGAAACCAACTGGAATTTTCCTGTTCAAACAAAATTAGAATTATCTTTAAATTACTTCATCTCACATCAAAAAACGCTGTCTATTGTCTCGGGGCCTTAGAACATACCTGGCATACCACCGGCACCACCAGCAGCTGGAGCGGCTGGAGCTGGAGCTGGAATGTCAACGATGGCACATTCGGTAGTAGCCAATAATGAGGCAACACCGGAAGCATCAACCAAACCGGTACGAACAACCTTCAATGGATCAATGATACCAGCGGTGATCATGTCTGTGTATTCACCCTTGGAAGAATCGTAACCCTTGTTGAAATCTTCACCGAATTCGTCAACAATCTTACCAACAACAACGGAACCTTCTTCACCAGCGTTTTCAATGATCGTTCTGGCTGGTCTGGTGATAGCTTTTCTAATGATTTCAACACCTAATTTTTGGTCAAAGTTGTCAGTCTTGACATCTTGCAAGATTCTAGAAGCTTTCAATAAAGCGGTACCACCACCTGGCAAGATACCTTCTTCAACAGCGGCTCTAGTGGCGTTCAAGGCATCATCGTAACGATCTTTCTTTTCACCAACTTCAACTTCAGAGGCACCACCGACTTTAACAACGGCAACACCACCGGATAACTTAGCTAATCTTTCTTGTAACTTTTCCTTTTCATAAGAAGAGGTCAAATCATCTTTAACGGAGCTCTTGATTTGTTCAATTCTGTCGTTGATGTTTTCCTTTGCACCGTCACCGTTCAAGATAACAGTGTCTTCTTTGGTGATAGTAACAGAAGCACATGAACCTAATAATTCTGGAGTGGCATTTTCTGGTTTCAAGTCAATTTCTTCGTTGAAAACGGTACCACCGGTCAAGATGGCAATATCACCCAAAGTGTTCTTCTTGTTATCACCGAAACCTGGGGCTTTAACAGCACAAACGGTAACTTGACCTCTGATTTGATTCAAGATACAAGCGGCTAAGGCTTCACCATCAATGTCATCAGCAATGATCAACAATGGTCTTCTGCTCTTAACGGCGATTTCGAATGCTGGTAAGATATCAGCGATAGCAGAGATTTTCTTTTCACTCAAAAAGATCCATGGTTTTTCCAATTCAGTCTTACCACTCTTTCTGTCAGTGACAAAGTATGGAGAGATGTAACCTCTGTCGAATCTCATACCTTCAGTGACTTCTAATTCATCTTCTAAAGTTTTACCTTCTTTAACGGTAATGACACCTTCCTTACCAACACTTTCCATGGCCTTGGCTAATAATCTACCAATGTGAGAATCACCATTAGCAGAGATGGTGGCAACTTGAGCGATTTCTTCAGAAGTGGTGATTTCCTTCTTGTTCTTTTGCAAGAAATCAACAACGGCTTGAACGGCGGCTTGAGTACCTCTTCTCAAGTCCATTGGGTTACAACCAGCGGCAACGTTTTTAACGGATTCAGTGAAGATGGCTCTACCCAAGACAGTAGCAGAAGTGGTACCATCACCAGCGCTTTCGTTGGTCTTGGAGGCGACTTCTTGCAACAATTTAGCACCCATGTTTTCGAATTTGTCTTTCAAGACGATTGATCTGGCAACGGTGACACCATCCTTGGTGATCTTTGGAGAACCGAAATCTTGTTCGATCAAGACATTTCTACCCTTTGGACCCAAGGTAACAGAGACAGCGTCAGCCAAAGTTTCAACACCTTTCAACAAGGCGGCTCTACCTTCGACACCGAATTTCAATTCTTTGTGGGATAAGTTTCTAGCTAAAGACAAAGCTTGTCTTCTGACAGTTGGACGAACAGAACGCAACATTATGGATGGAATTGTATAGTTTATTGGCGGTTAACTATGCGGGTTCCCTTGTGTTCCTAGTAAACTGGGGGATGTTCAACTTTTTTATATGAGATTCAGATTTGGCCCAAAGTAATTTGCTAGAATTTTCCACACGCTGCGAAATGCGGATCGGTGGTGTGCGGGTGCTTACTATTGGGAGGCGCCTCTGAAATCAATGTTCCATCGGGGTCACCTGGACAAATAAAAGTGGTTGAGAATTGGGAGAGTATTACAGACATTGGTAATAGTACAAAAGGTGAATCATCAACTAAGTCCTTCTCTTCAAAGCTACTTGACTATTGGCCTTGTGGTGATTTATGGTACTGATCAATTTTGATGTCATTAACGAGTCCCACGATTTCCGGCCCCGGTGGGGGACACTTCTGGATTCTGACACAGGGCTTCTGACAGAACGATCTCTTAATCACTGAGACGTACAGCAGGCTGATAATGGACATACATGAATGTTAACGTCGGATTAGAACACTACTGTGTTAAGGTGCAATGGCTGATTTTGATGGTATGTATTTCTCTATGATCCTCCGATGCTTATGATTCTGGTACTAATATCCAATTTCTCCAAGGTTTCGCTCCAATAGAAGCTATCTTCTATTCAGTCTTTCACCCAACTGAAGGTACAAAAGTTTCTCAACAGGTTCCACTAGGCTCTATAGTGACACCTCAAAAGGCCACATCCGATGCCCTATCCGAGCCTTTGTTAGATTTTGACCTGATCAAGAACTATGTGATTCCTAAACCACCATTATGCAATAGATTGATCTCATTGAAAGTGGGTCAATATAGACTTGTTGGATACCCTGTTAACATCATTGCCTCTCATTATGCGAGAAACTCGTTCAGTTTCAATTTCTGCTTTGTGTTCAAATATGAAAGTGATACAACTCCTTACGAACCGTCTATCAAGAGATTGGGTAAGCTGTTTAAGAATTTAGAAGAGCAGTACCAGTTATTCTCAAGAAAGGAAAAAGACATGATGTATTTTAAAGATGAGAACAGACATTCGAGTACAAACATCTCTGCTGGTGCACAAAGTTTTGGTGGTGAACCTTTTAAAACAGATACTGATGACCAGGTGCTAACTGAAAGTGCAATTGATATGTCTTCGGCCACATATAAACAAATTATGAATGAACTGAATCATGATATTGATTCATCGACACCGTTAGGTATTGTGAAAAAGGAAGGTTATATATTGAAACTTAGTTCAATAGAGAGTTTGATCCAACAAATCCATCAAGACTTGAACAACTATTCTGAGTGTCTTATACCTATTGATTCAGGTAATTCTGTTGACATCAAACTATTCCCCTTGCTACCTCCACCGCCAGCTTTGAATCAAGAAGACGTTCCAATATCCACCGTGAGGCTAGAGAGTATGGTTGATGTGAATTGGGACCCAACAATGCTGAAAATCCTACCTTATATCAATGGGATTAACTCTATCAAGAAAATTAGCGCATTGGCCAAGTCCGACTACTGGATTGTTAAGCAGTGTATCCAACACCTGATATACTACGAATGTATCATCATCATTGATATTTTTCAATTTTCCAATATATATGCTCCTACATCGGATATTGACTTGTTTTTGAAAGATGCACATATGGCTACAGAATGTCAAGGATACGTCGTTAGTCCTTCGATTTTCAAAGGAAGACCGTTCCAAACAACTAATGACGCTAGCAACAAGAGTGCTGCAACTGCATCACCTGCCAAAAATCATCACCAGCATAATCATCATGAACATCATCATCACCATCACCATCAACACAGGCACCATGGAACTAAAGTGAATTCTTCTCTTTCACTGGGTTCAGAACAACCTAGGGGACCTCGTGAAGTCATTTTGCTGCCTTCGAAAGCCAAGCTTTTCTATCTCTATAGATCATTACATCAAGGACAGTCTGTTAAAAATTGGTACAAAGAACACATGGAAGAACTTGAACACATTGACATAAGAAGGTTCTTGTCGTTTGGTGTGCTTAGAGGCTTGATTTATCGTGTTCATGCCTACCCTATTGTGGACTCCGTTCTACTGAATGAAGACCAGGTTAAGTTCAATAAGCCAAACTTCACTGGAGCTACTAGCCAGGCTAGGGTAGTTGAATCATCTGATGAAGATGATGATGATGATGATGATGATAACGAACTCGATGAAGACGAAGGAGATGATAACGAAGATGATGATAAACGAGGTAAAGTTTCCAAAAAGACAAGTACTAACACACTAGAATCTGTCGGTCCTAGAACTATGACGCGAGAGAGTTTCTCACTGCGCAGCAGTACATTGAAAAATCCTCTTCTTAAGGACAATAGGGCCTACAGTAACGAGATCACTGACGAACAACGTGAAAAACTAAGCATTATCTTGAAGAACTTGAAAAACTTTAAGAACATCGACGCCATTTGCACTGAAACACACATGGATAGGAAATCAGTCGAGTCGTTGATAAGGAAAATCGGACATTTTAACATCGTTAATAGTTGATTTAAATAGATTTCAAGTTTCAACACAAGTTGGCCGCGAATTTCCGATCTGGCTATACTAGTAGTGTCCTTAACAATTAGGTTTCCCGTTGTTGTGGCAACGCGATTTAATCTAGAGATATTTTGTAAACAATAAAAAACAAAAGCTTACACACATAATTCACGTATAATCTCCAGCTTTTTAAAACTGAAAGCAAGCTGCTAAGTTGAGTGGGAACCAGTCATTGAACCATAAGCTTACAATATGAGTGCTGAAAATGAAAACATCCAAGTGGTGGTGCGGTGCAGAGGTCGGAATGCTAAAGAGACGAGTATAAAGAGTACTGTGGTTGTCAATGTTAATGATGATGAAGGGCAAGACGTCAGATTGAGCCCTTCAAACGAAACAGGCGTTGCCGCTCAGTTGAACTCCAAGACATATTCATTTGATAAAGTGTTTGGTCCGATGGCTGACCAACAGGCAATTTTCGACAAAGTTGCAATCCCATTATTTAACGAATTTTTAAAAGGTTACAATTGTACTATGCTGGTTTATGGTATGACATCTACAGGGAAAACATATACAATGACGGGTGATGATCAACTAAAGAATGGTAATTTAGGTGACCAAGCAGGTGTAATACCCAGAATTCTTTTCAAATTATTTGAAGTTCTCAACGAATCGAAAAGACACTTGAATGACGATTATGTCGTGAAATGCTCATTCATCGAGATTTACAACGAAGAGTTACGAGACCTATTATCCGATGATTCCAACAAGAAGTTGAGAATTTTTGACCAGAAAGCACCAAATGAGTCTGGAAGCTCAACTCCAATACCTTCTCAAACGGCGAACAAAACAACAATCACCATTCAGAACTTAGAGGAAATCATAGTGAAAGATGCTAATCATGGTATTAAAACTTTACAAAAAGGTTTGAAAATAAGGCAGGTTGCTTCAACCAAAATGAACGATGTATCAAGTCGATCACATACAATCTTTTCCCTAAACTTATTCAAGAGAAGTGCAGAGTCAAATGATCTATTCAGAATATCCAAGATGAATTTAGTCGACTTGGCGGGGTCTGAAAACATAAGCAGATCGGGTGCAATGAACCAAAGAGCTAAGGAAGCAGGTTCTATTAATCAAAGTTTGTTGACATTAGGAAGAGTTATAAATCTTTTGGTCGAGAAGAATCAACAACATATACCATATAGAGAATCGAAGCTTACAAGACTTCTACAAGATTCCCTAGGTGGTCGAACCAAAACATGCCTCATCGCCACAATATCACCTGCCAAAATTAATTACGAAGAGACGCAAAGTACACTAGAATATGCAAACAAGGCTAAGAGTATTGAAAACAAACCACAATTAGGCGCTAGTATGGGAAAAGACGTTCTCGTTAGAGACCTCAGTAGGGAACTTTCAAAGGTCAAAGCTGACCTAGCATCTACTAAGGCAAAGGACGGGATTTTCATGAACAGTGACAACTATGATGAATTAATGAATGACATACAGGAGTATAAAACTGAGATACAGGAAACTAAGCGCTCTTCTGAACAGCTCAAGAAGAACCACGAAGTACTCAAGAAGAAAGTTGGTACTCTAGAGGCCCAAAATAATGAATATCTGACTTTGATCAATACACTCAATGCAACTGTTGAAAGTCTTCACAATAAGATCGACAAGCAAAAGAAAAATGAGCAAGATTTGATGATGTCTTCCTCAAAGTTCAAGGAAATTATTAACAGTATCAACTCCAATCTATCCGTTTTCAAGAAGTACGAGAGCGATATCAAAACTGAAGTGGGGAAGATAACAGACTTAGTGATACCCAAAATTGCTGAGAAAACAGAGAAGCTTATTGATCAGAATAGAACTAGTCCTGACTTAAACTCCTCGTTATCTTCCATCCAAAATGAATTTGAGCAGATGATCATTGATCTTCAAAGGTCTACCTATCAAGCATGCAAAAACGTTGGGGACTCGATTTTATCCAAGTTCCCAAATCTACTGCAGGATTTCGAACATAACTTAGACAGTTTACGCTCTTTGATTAAGAACTATGAGCTGTATGTCAATGACGAGTTTTCAAAACTCTCTAGACAAAATAATGAGTTGAAAAGTACCTTGAATGAGTCTCTTTTCAATAACCATGACGAATATTTGGGTCGCACAATAGATTCTTTGAACTTGCAAATCGAAAAGGACTCAAACGATCTCTTGAACAAATTTATCGATCTAATAAGAGAGAACAACAGCAGACAGCAAAAGAACTTGGAGGAAGCCATTCGTTCTTCCACAAAGGAGGTCATAGGCTTGGAAAAAGCTGTACTAGATCCGGTGAAAGCTAATTGGGAAAAGACAACTTGTGAAATCATCAATAGTTGTGATTACAACACCAGGAAGTTGGTGCGGGAGCATGAAGAATCACTACTTTTAGTCGGCAACGCTTTGAAAGAGACAAGTAATTTCACCAATGCTTCAAAGGCCTCGATCGATACAGAACTTAAGAAAATCAGTGATCTTACAGCAGGTTTCCAGAAAGAAAACAATATCGAGAGGGACATCCAAAGTGTGAAGAAAGCATTCGGAGTACTTAACCAACAAAAAGCGAGCTTGACTCAAGGTTTGATCGATATACAAGATGACACAAAGGAGATTGGCTCTCAGTTAGTTGCAAAGATTGTTGAGAATGGTGACATTAGCAACTTAGAACTGAGGGATGTTAACAAAGTCGTGGAAGAACTTGATACTGAACAACGAGAGATTAAAAAGGCATTTTTGCCAACGGGGAAAACACCTGTTAGACAACAGTTGAAGATTCCTACTAAATTGGATGAGATGAAACCGGAGTTATTGAATAGATCGCCGCCGAAATTCCAACTGATTGGTCAAAGGTTCTCTGAAGGTGTTAAAGATTCAACTGATAAAGAAGGAAAGGAGAATATACAAAACAATAAGCGGAAACTTGCAGATCCCCAACCAACGGCTATGTCTGAGTCAAAGAAGGCGCCAAAACTGACAATGGGTGGTGGAAGGATCCCTTTGAGAAGGGGTAGGTTCCGTTGATAGAGACAATATGATACGGTAATATATTTTATTTCGTTAGCTTTAGGTAGTAGACAACTTCGTACATTCCAGTATACGCGTCAGAAATGTGCAGTTAAGGCTATAAAAGGCCTTAAATTTTGAAAGTTCACATTCGCCTCGTAGGTCAAAAAATGGGTTTTATATATATATATGATAAAGATAGATAGTTGAGGGAGTGTGATGAGATAATAAAAAATATAGATAACAGTAGTAATAATACATCATCTCAAATCGGATGCGCCACTTATGGATCTTCTAAACTGTTCTAGAGACCCAGTAGATCTTGTTGATGATGACGAGGATCTTCTTCTTTGTTTTCTTGCCTGGTTAGGGTCAACGTGGTATTTGCCGTGTCTTCTAGCGATTAATCCCAAGACATCTGTTAGTGAAACGACACCAATCAATTTACCAGCTCTACCGTCATGTTCCGGGATCAATGGGTTTGCCTCCACGCTACCGGAACTGTTTGCACTTGCAGGTCCCGAAGAAGAAGGTCCAGAGACTGAACCGTGCAGAGGACGAACAACCCATAATCTATGTGATTTTGTAGCAACCAATTTGGCGATGGTTCTTGCTAATGAAGAAGTTGGGTAAACATGGAAGATTGGGAAGGAATCTTTACCATCTTCTAACCCTCTAGAGTTCAAGATGATCGAGATGAAATTCAAACATGACTTGTGTAACAATGGGGATTGTGATGATTTTGTGACGTGTTTGACATCAGTGACGGAGATGTTACCCAACAAGTTCAAGTGGTGATCAACCACGGCGATTGAAGAGATTCTCTCTGTGTTCATTTTAACCAATGCATTAATCAATGGTTCATCGCCATAGATTGAGATGACTTTCGAGTTACCAATGTTCAATTCGGAGATAGGACATTGGAAGATTGGTTCCAAAGATGGGAATCTTCTAGCGTTATCCCACAAGTATCTGATCAATCTTCTTTGTGACAAGATACCTGTTATCTTTGTGGAAGATTCGTTCGTTATCGCTATTCTGTGGACACCAGATCCAAGGATTTCCAAGACTGTAGAAAGGTTTTCAGTTTCTGGTAATTTGTAGAATGGGTTTTTAGGTGCCAATTGACAAACAAATTTCACTGGGACTTGTTGACCTCTCTTGGCTTTTGCTATGAGCTCTTTAACTTCCTCTGGGTTCTTGTAGTATGGGTTTTGGGCAAATGTCTGTTCATTGACAGTGGATTTACCCAACACTAAGAGCAAGTAGGCATTCAAATCTGTGTAGTCAAATGTAAGACAGTTGACATCATCGTCATATTCCTCAACTGGTAATGATGTCAAGTTATGACTTGTCAAAACGTTAAAGGCTTCTTCGACGGCTATATTGGACTTGATAAAAATCAACTTGGCGCTTTCCACCAATTCGCTCAATTTCACGTCTTGCCAGTCTCTCAACTCTCTTGTTGACGCGGTATTTGCAGATGATTGAGACGATTGGGATGGGTTTCTTGACAGGTTCAAAGGGTGAGGTTCTTGGTCGAGTTGAGTATTAATGCTGTTGTCATTAGCAGCATAGGACGACTCTAATGGAGGAGGAGTGGACAATAGCTCCACTATCGAGGACTGTCTTGAGCTGTGGTGATGTGGGTGAGGAGGAGGACTGCTAGGCTGTCTGAATGGCGAGCCTTGGAACTTGTTAGGCGTTGAGACCATTGTTTGAGGTTATCCGGTATTAAACGAGAAATAGTATGGGGCAAAAACGAGATCGGAAGGCGTGGGATATCTGTCTTTTGTTTCGTGGGGAGCGCTGTGTCTGTCTGGCTGTGCGCTTCAATTGGCAGTGGTGTTCTGTGTAGTTGCAATTGTTTTGATCTTTGTGCAGTGCAATTGGCTTGTGCTTTGGCTGCTGTGCTTCTGCTGCTGTGCTGGCTCTTTGTTTTGGTTTTGGTGATAAACGTGAGCAAAAGATTTTCTTTATTTAAGGATCGAAAAAATCCACAAACTTCAAAGCGCCTGCCGGACACACCCGGACACCACAGATGACCTGACCAAATGACTAACACTCTTGGACGGCCTCGCTATTGGCTGAGGACTGGAATTGTAGCAGTTGGTCATGGCAGTCACAATTGGCAAGGCTCTGGTTGTTGGGTCAGGTGGATGGGTGATTGTATATTGTAAATATGAAGGATATCGGTATTGGTATGCTGTACAAATTAGAGTATACCTCCATGTTCCCAAAGCACAGCGCGAATGTATTCTCCGTACCTCGAGAAGAAGTGGACCCTTGCTTGTACTAGCATAGTCACTAATAATCTTATCAGCAAGGTGAAAAGAGAAAGAGAAATGATGGAGGTCTGTGGTGAAAGTATCCAGTCGAAATACAGCAAGGCTAATACACCAAAGTACATGTGTGTGATATTAGCAGTTACGTCTTCCAAAATGACTCCATCTGTATTGTATCGTAGCACTTCAGTATTCCATGAGTATACACAATGCACATTGATCCAAGGTCTCTAAAGCTGTCAGGTCTCGGGTAATTTCAGTACGTAATTCTGATTGACTTCAGTGCACACAGTAGTAAAGTAGTACCCACTACCCAATGATAAAATTGTGTCAACCCCGGCTCATTTCCCCTTTCGGAAATAGAACCGGTGAATGAAACGCCCGCCATAAATATCCATTGGGCAATGTGAACTATGAGCTTGGGATGTTGAGTGTCTCGTCAGTGACCAGAATATCGAAACAGACACTTCTCGACTCAATCTACAATGGAGGAGGACGTGACAAGATGAGCACCATAAAGAACAAGGCCCAACTTGCAAACATGAGTCCAGTGTGGTCTGAAGCTATGGTTGAAAAAGCGGGCTGGACTGGACTCTGGAGCACCAGGAGAGCCAATGGCTATCAATAAAGAAAGTATCTTACTCGGCCAAAACGACACTCACGCATTCCATGAGTATCGATATTGACAATAGAAGCTTTATACAAAAACATGATATTGAAAAGTTTATACACGACATCATCTTGTCGTTAAGTGGAGCTGACCGAAATTTCAACCATATCAACTGTTCTATGATGATTACTGGTGCTAAGAGACAGCGTACCCAGCGTATCTTTTTTTAGTAATGGTAATACAGAACTCCAGCCCAAATTAATCAAAAGGCCCTCTCTAATGGCAGAATCCACCAATTGAAACAATAAGCCCATGCTAATAAATAATATTAGTACTACAATCAAAATTCGACAATAGAGATGAAGGTGTGTGTATGTAAATACTTTTATGTATCACCAGGCAATCTTGGCTAAGAAGCCATTAGGTCTTTTCCGGACAACGAGCTTCCTCAGTTCATCGTAGATCAATACAACCATACCAAACCCGATAGCGATAAAGTAGTATTTCACTGGTACTGGAGATGTGTTAAGGACCCTTTGAAACCAGCCGATATAGTTGAAAAAGAACGTCACAGATAAGGCAAACGCAATAGCAAAAAACATTGGATAGTTTGAAGTAGCTCTATCAAACATTGGCTTCTGTTGGAAAACACTGAGATATCTGGTTCTCGTGGCGAAAAGATTGAAAAATTGCATAATCACCAAAGTGATGAAATAGATTGATGATGCTGTGTTAGTCAAGTTGCTGATATGGTCTGCATCGTAGTTGTCTGGGTATTCACCATAGGATAATGAAAGAACGCTGAATGGAATGCCTTTCTCCTTGAAGTACAAAAACGATACCAAAAACGCAACGAAACAATAATAAGTGCCCACAGTGAAATAAGAATGTAATAACAAGTTGAAGTTCACCAGTCTATTACCCGTGATGCTTCTTGGTTTCTTCTCCAATAGATTCTTCTCTGGTGATTCATAAGCTAAAGTAATTGCACCTGCACAATCTGTCAAGCAACAAATTATAATCATGCAGAATGAAGACAAAGCCTGTGGTAAACCAAAGATAACATTCAATAGCACAGGCCATAATTCACCATAAGTACCTGCAGGTAATAGATAAACAACAGTTTTCTTCAAATTTTCAAAGACTAATCGACCATATTTTAGAGCTGTCACCATGGATGAAAAGGATTCTAGCAATACCAGGTCAGATGCTTCTTTTGCAATGTCAGAACCTTCCGCCATGGCAATCCCAATATCAGCTTGTCTTAATGAAGGTGCATCATTAACACCGTCACCAGTCATCCCGACAATATGGCCTCTCTTTTGAAACTCTTCCACGATTCTCAATTTTTGTTCCGGGGTAGTTCGAGCAAAGACAATCTGCTGGAAAGTCGTCAAATGTTCCCATTGATTTTCATTCAAAGTATCCAATAATCCTCCACTTATTGAGATAGCACCTTCAGTCTCAACTCTTTCACATAGCTTAGTCTTTGAAGGGTCTAAAATTGGGAAATTCTTGTCCAAATCATCAACGCTCAGCACATAATCAGTAGTTACAATGTTGCACATTTTAGCAATTGCCACTGCAGTTAATTCAAAATCACCAGTAACCATGCAAAATTTAATGCCTGCTCCTTTCAATGTGGTGACAACGTCAAATATATCATCTTTTGGTGGATCAGTAATACCAACAAGACCTGCAAGAATGAGCCCTTGATCTGAATCTTCAATAAGTTTGTCATGAGCATGTCTTGAAGCCAAGTCGGTTGAGCTATATGACTGTGCTGGAACTCTTTTGTAAGCAAGTAAGACCACTCTTTGACCATTCATAGCCCAAGTTCTTTGAACTTGCTGTATTTTAAATATGGCATCTTCATCGAGGTTCTTAACTTCACCTTCAACATCTTGATAGTAGGAGCATTTTCTCAACAAGATATCAGGGGCACCTTTTATTAATAGATGATACTCTTCAAGGGTATTTTGGTTCTTTTTTCCAAATAGACGAATCATAAATTTGTTTTTGGAGTTGAATGAGACCTCGGCTTTTTGCACCCAGTCTTGGTTCAAATCATGATCAGGATCCAGTTCTTCGCCAAATCTCAGGATAGCCTGGTCCGTTGCATTCCCATTAATCAATCTTTCTTTCAAGGGTTTATCCATAGTTGTTGGGCTGAAAGATGCCGAATTACACAGCTTAGCCACCAGTGTCAGAAATTGTTTTCCCAAAAGTTTCTTTTCTCCAATATCAACACTATGTGATGAGCTTGTATCATCGTCATTGGCTGGTGAGTTTCCCAAGAGTTTGATGGCGTTCAACCCGATTGTATAGTTCGTAACAAACATCTTGTTTTTGGTCAAAGTACCTGTTTTATCAGAACAAATTGTACTAACAGATCCCAAAGTTTCCACAACGGATAATGATTTGCACAATATTTTGTTCCGTTTCATTGCACTTGCAGTAATAATTAAGCAAGTTGTTAAAGCGATTGGTAACCCTTCTGGAATAAAAGCCACGGCAACAGATACTAAATCCACAATCAAAGTTGGCACAGAGATCCAGTCTGGATATGACTTTCTGAGCCAAGCGCCCCAAATGATACAAAGAATAGTGATGAGAGTGACAATGATGGACACAGTCAAACAAACAAATCTTAGGATCTCTTTCTGCAACGGGGACAGTCCGGTTTTAGGTTCTGAGGATAATTTAGCAATTTGACCAAAGACTGTGTTATCACCAGTGGAGATAATTAACCCATACCCTGAGCCGCCAACACAATAAGTTCCTTGAAGGCCAACACATCCACTTTCAAGGAAATTTGATCCCTGTTCATCAGGTTCAATAGTAGCTGGAATTGGTTTGGACTCACCAGTCAAGATTGATCTATCAAATGCAAAATCATTTCCTTCCAATTTAACAAATCTCAAGTCAGCAGGAAGTCTGTCACCATTGCTCACAAACAACAGGTCACCAGGAACTAAGTTCTTGACTTGTTCAACAACTTTAGCCCCATTTCTTATGACGTTGGCATCATTTGGAAGCATCCCATTAATCGATTTCATAACTCTTGAAGAAGTGAAATCTTGCCAAAAATTAAAGCCAGCTTGGAGGAAGAAAACAATGAAAAGAACCACACCTAAGGCCAAATTAGCCACTGCTGGGTTTGGGTTGCCCAAAGGTTTCCAAGCAACGCAGCATAATATACCACCGACTAGTAGTAACGAACCAAACCCACCAAAGAAGTAGAAAAACAATTTTTTCAACCAATTTGTCTTTGGAGGAGAATGAACATTATGACCAAATTTCTTCAAGTTTGTCTCCACTTGTGAAGAGGTGAGTCCCTTTGAAGTATCAGTTGACAATGAACTTGCCACTTGATCAATGGTGTTGATATGCCATGTAGCCTCTTTCAACTCCTGGGCAGAAGCATCAATTTTGTCCAATTTTTTCTTTGCCTGAGTTTGTTGATCATCGATTTTGTAAGAAACCGTTTTGAAAATAGGTGGTAAGGCAACATTTGGTTCAACTCTTGTTCTTGATAATGAAGTCTCAATTGAAGCTGCACTTAGGCGACGATTGAAAGTTGGGCGGCGGTTGCCACCTCTCGCAAGCGATCTGCCTCTATCATCAATCTCACTAGTAAATCTGATATTGTTGTTAGACGCATTGGGAATTTGAGCTTCGAGGTCAAGATCAGTTGAGATGTCAGTATCCCATTTGGTGATTGTTGGATGTTCTTTATCTTCGTTCATTTTCGACTAAGCTTAAAAATTAGCTACTGAATAACAACATCCAGGCATATCAAGAGCAGGAACTTTGGGGCCTTTTATATGAGAGCCATACCATGCTTGTTGTATCACCTTCAGCGTCTATCACAGTTGTAGACTCAGCGGCTCGACCCAATTAACCACTTAACGCACTCAGCCCAATTAAATCAATTGATACCAGCACCGCAATTGCCACCGCTTAATAGGCTTCACTTGAAACATGGAAAACACTCTCCCATTGATCTTCTGACCAATTTGGGATACTGAGTTTTAGTGTTTATTGAGGCATAGAGCTATGGTGTCAAGATGTTGAGCTGTACAACCGCTATCAAGCACAGCCCATAAAGCCTAAACAGGACCAGCACATGTCTCCCTATCAAGCACCAATGTCTCCCAGTCCAATTACCACATCCGCTCCATTGTTTCATTCCATGGTCCTCCAGTTACCTGTTGGCCTTGTTTTTACCTAGCGAGTGCGTCTTTTTCAATATGGTAAAAAATGGAATCTGAGTAAAAAAAGGTCTGTATACTTTTTGGTACTCAGATCTTTGACGTAATGGCAATGGCTTTGAATTCGACTGGAAAAGTTTTTAAATACCGCATGTCCACTGGTGCTGTAGCTTAAATCTCTGTCCAGCCACCAATTTTGTCACTCTGTGGAAGGCTGAGGCCAAGTGCTATTGTCAGGATTAGCGGAGCTTTCAGTGGTTTGAAGCGCCAGTCGCTTAAATGTGACATCGGTCTTTATACGTGATCGTTGCAAACTACATAATATTTTGAAACTTTCTGTCTATAATTACTATATACCCATTTTACTCATGCTTCACGTATTGTTCCCAGAATGGACTGCCTTGCAACGCGTCTATGCTCATTTCCTTGACAACTGTGTTCCCATTTGGATCCAGATCCAAGTAGTAAATCTTTTCGAGTTTTAAAGTGTCAATAATGTAGTCTTTGACACGGTGGAAGTTCAACCCAACTTGTGCAATGGAATGAGCATCATCACTCAGAGCAAAACGACCTCCTCCGTAGTCAATCACAGCTTGTGCAATGTCAGCTTTGGGATAAGGTGAAGACCACCCTTTCCTGATAGCAGCACTATTAAGCTCTACTAGCCCGCCGTACGACTTTATAATTTCCATATTCCCCACGATAACTTCCCAGACATCAGGCCAATCATTGACAATGTCCACATCGCCCAACTGCTTCCCGGTTGTCTCATCTAGATCTTCGTCTTTACTCATCAATCTAATCAAATCAAAATGACCCACAACGATAGGTTTCAAAATTTCAAGAACTTTCCTTTGTAACAGAAAGTACTCTTTAAACAGCGAGCGTACACCACCACATGCATCCCTAGCAATTTCCCAATTGGCACGATCGAAATCAATGGGTATCTCATTAACAAAATGGATTGATCCCACAACTAGATCAAAGGAAAGCTTGGAAATGATCTCTTGGGCATACTCAATATGGGCATCATTGATAGCTTCAACTTCTAAACCAACAAGAAACTTAGTCTTGGTACCTTTAGCCAACTGATCCTTTTGGATCTGTTTGGCATGTTTGAAAAAACGTTGAAACTTATCATTTAAAGTTGCAACGGTGAAATCTTGTTCCAACTCTTCAGGATACAAAAATTTACTATCCAACCGAGGCATGTGTTCTGTTAAACAGTACGTATCAAAGCCCATATCGATTGCCCTTTGGGTCATGGTCTCTAAAGTGTCTTGAGCATGAGCGACGTAGTCACCACTATGACTATGATGAGAATGCATTTTTGGTTGTCCACACCTAAATCACGAACAAGCTGGATCGAGAGTTTCACGAATGCCAATAGTGGACGGTTAAGTGTTATAATCTGTATCAATATATGCCAGTCAAATGTACTAGTTTTTCAACCGTGGTGGCTTTCAAGTCTCATGTTTTAACGATCGCATTTCCTATAGTTGGATTCACCAAAAATCTTATCAGTGACTAACGTTTCGGGGATAATCGGATACAGCATGTAATCGGTATTTCATCTCCATGCAGTATATAGTAAATAATAAATAATAAATAATAAATAAATAGATGAATAAATAATCAGATCAATAAAATAAATATGTCGAATGCAATGAATTCAGTTTTATGCGACGATGGGAGAAGTCTGTCTTCACTGTGCCATCGTAGACCTTATTTGGCTAATACGCTCCAAAATCACGTCCAGGTCAACATTCATCTTAAATTTGATGTTGTCTGCGGCATTCAGTCTTTGCACTGGTGTCATCTCTAAAGTTTTCAATAACTCTCTATACTTCTTCCTCACCATCGACATTTGTATGTATACACCGTGTGCTTGTAATAAAGACAATAGTTCAAGTCCACTCCATGGCTCGTCTGGATTCTGAAACCCTATATGGATAACCTCTTTAATAAACCTGTTACAAAAGATTTTCCTTAGTGGATGTGCCTCAGCTGAGGAATCGAAAGTCTTGGTATGCCTGCGATTAACATATTCAATGACTTGTAAACAAAAATGAGCCAGCTCTGCAAATGAATTGTGACAAGCCATGTCTCTGATTATCCCATTCAGTGTATTAATTGTGATCTCAGGACAGTGTGTGTTCATTTTCAAAATCAACTCCAGTATAAATGATCGTGCAGAACCATCAATAGGTATGAGCTCAGAGGGGATCTTGTCTTTATTCTTCATCAACGTAAAGAATGTAAGATCAATGGTTTTCTTGTCAATTTTGCTATCAAGGTTAGACAAAAGCCTTTCAATATGTTCAATCGCTGCTTGCAATCTGAAAATTTTCAAGTTCCCAAAGATTAACAAGTTCAAGATCCGATCATCTATAAATCCTTTATCGAATAGAAACTGTTCAAGGCTGATAAATGAGTCCAGGGAGTCCAGATCATGTGTAGGTTTAGCAATGGTTTCAATTATGAAGTGGCTGATTATATGGTGCTTCGAACGGCGAAATTTCAACAACATACTCTTCGCGCATTCATAACTCTCCATTGAGTTTGATGAATTTCTAATATGAGACTTCAAGACTTGTAAGGATAGATCCAGCGACTGTGGTGTAGTTGTTAGGAGTGTGTCCATCTTTTGTGTGAAATTTTGAGGATCTTCCTTTAGACACCTTAAGCTGAGTACTTCGACAAAACATGTTTCCTCCAGGTTCATTCCAGCTTTCTTTGCGAATGTTTTCAGCGTACTGGTCCTCACTTGAGATTGCCTGAAAGCATATAGCCAAAACTCTTTGGGAAATGCTTGTGGTTTAAAATCATACATCAGTGATTTGAAGGTATTTTCTTGATTCTCTGAAATCATGGCGTATTTCAGCAATATCTTTGATGTATCCTTATGAAGCCACTCGCCAGGATTTTTGACTTTATCTGCTAGCATTTTAATTGTTTGCTTGAAAATCAGTAAGTTATTTGAAACTTCGAGAATGCTTGCCAATATTGGGTCTAGCATTGAACTCGAATCCTTGGGAAAATCATCAGCTTTAATTAATCTATAAGTCCATCTGTAGATAAAGTGCTCTTTAAATTGCATGCTCATCATGTAGGGAATCAAATGTTGAAATATTTGTAAGTTGTGCTGTGTATGTACAGTTTTCAAAAATTCTAAAGGTCCGTCATTATTCGAAATGAAACAAACATCAAAGATCGGTTTCCAGTAAATGTCATTGACATTTCTGAAGATTTTGCTGAATAAAGAGCATGCAAGATCGCATCTTTCTGCGTTCAACAATGCTGCTATCAATGTTTCACGCACTGGTGTAGAACCCAGACAATTGTCAAGGTAACCTAGTGCTAACAAGTTCGCAATTTTAAGCATAAACAACTCATCTCCCAGCGCGGTCTTAATTGTTGCAGTCCAGAAGCTAGCTTCACCAACTTTGGCAATTTTGGTAATCAGTATCTCCTCTTGGTTAGTAGATAAGAATCGCACCCAAGTCAACCAAACATCACTAGTAATGCTTGCATCAATGATTTGTAAGTTCAGCACATCACGCATCACATTGAAAGGCAACTTTTTATTTATGTGTAGCTTCTCAGTAAGCTTCGTCTTATCTTTGAGTGGTGGGAATATTTTAGGAGCTTCACGGGTCTTTCGAGCTTTGGCAAATAGAGGCCTGCAAGTGTGGAGATCTCGCTTGCATGTAGCATTGGCCAAAAAGGTAACAAGTCCACGATTGGGTAGTATAGGTAATGTAGGCAGCCAACCACCTCTTTGCACCCTGATCATATAGCGTTTGTCAGTTTCAAGTGAGCTCTAGTGTGGTCGTTGACGTGAATGTCTTGAACAAAGTCATCCACCCTTGAACAATAAGCTCATTCCTCATAGAAGTAGAGACGCATATCTGCAAAAAATCGGCTTACGTAAGCACTTTTAATCTGGTCGCTTCATTCTCCAGCTGTTGAAACTTCCAAGATGATGTGGTGGCTCAATGGTAGAGCTTTCGACTCCAGTTTGGGATTCAACAGCAATCGAAGGGTTGCAGGTTCAATTCCTGTCCATGTCATTCTTCATTTTTTTTTGGTCCCGTTACGGGCCACATTTTTTTTTATTCGCTCAATTAAACATTTGGAATAAATAGAAGATGTCATTATCGCCAAATTAAATAACACTGTAGTGTATAAGGATGCATATCAGGCACATGATCAAATTATAAATTCATGTTTCGATACAGCTTTGGTGATGTCAGAATTTTTATTGTAACCCATGGATGATAAGATTATCTGAAAATATTAAAAATTAATTCGATCCTCATGAATTCTTAAATTTTAAATTGATTTAGCTTTATGATAAGCATGAAGCTCATGGCAGTATATTATTATAGGTGCTACTGTTACTGCTAAGCGTACAGAAACCGATTATGGTCAAGTAGAATTGTTTATTACGTAATCAGTATCTGGAAGTTCCGGGAATGGAACCGGAATTTAACGTACGCCTTTAGCCTTTTTTGGTGTCATTGTTACATAACAAGGTAGCTCTAATCTTTGAAATCTTGACAAACATTAGAGACTTACGCTATATCACAGATTGCCACCACAGATCTGTATCACAATGGTTCAAGGTCATGATATAGACATCCCAGTGACGAATCTTGATGAAGATGACGATGACTTGTCATCTCAAAATGATACTTCAGATTTTAACGTGTTCCGTGATGATTTCGATTTGGAACATGATAATTCTCCATTTCAAACAAATTCTTTAATGGGCAAGTTGAAGAACGCTATCAAGAATGTTACCTCTAAGGGCTACAGTCGTGTTCCTAAATCATCTGATATGGCTACAAATGGTATTGAACTACAAGAAGGTTTCAATGATGCTGATTCATTCGACTTGAGTGACGATGACTTTTTGCACAGACAAACAAAATCTCAATTAATATTCGCTAAATTCAAAGATTTCATAGCCAAGTTTCACTCTTATATGCTTATAGTGATATTGGGTATCATCATAATCGTTCTAGCTGTGCTATTATCACAAAGATCTGGTGGTTCTGCTGGCTCCAAGCCACTGTCTAAACGATTATTGTCAAATGGGACCCACTTCTTTTACCCAACCACAATTCTAATATCCCTTGATGGGTTTCATCCGCATTATATCTCTGAAAAATTAACTCCAACTTTACACAATTTCTTGCAAAGTGGATACGGTGCTCCTTATATGATACCTTCGTTCCCTTCATCAACTTTCCCCAATCATTGGACAATGGCTACTGGGTTATATCCAAGTGCCCATGGTATAGTTGGGAACACTTTCTTCGATCCTGTGACAAATAAACAATTTATCAATGTGATTCCGGAAAAATCAATGGATCCTGAATTTTGGGGTGGTGAACCAATTTGGACCACTGCTGAACAACAAGGTGTACGTTCTGCTATTCATATGTACCCAGGAAGTGAAGTTGTTTTCCCAAAGGGGAATCCATCGATAGTGGATAAATTTAACAAGTCGGAAACATTGGAATTCAAGACACAAAGACTTTTCGAATGGTTAGATAAACCTATCTCTGAGAGACCTGAATTACTAATAGGTTATGTTCCAAATATCGATACTGTTGGACATAAAGTTGGTGTTGAAGGTGAGTTGTTGGAAAACGAATTAAAATATGTCGATAGTTTCATCAAGAGTTTGACTCAGGGGATTTCAGATAGAAACGCGTCTGATATTGTTAATTTGATCATTGTTTCAGATCATGGTATGGCTCCAACTTCAAATGATAGATTGGTTTATTTGGATGATTTGGTGAATATCACCAAAGTACAACATACGGATGGATGGCCACTTTTCGGTTTGAGACCAATTGACGAAGCGACACCAAGTGAACTATATGATGAATTGATGGGTAATTTCAAACCAAATTCCGGATATTCAGTTTATCTTCGAGATGAATTACCACAAGAATGGCATTTTGGTGGTAAGGAGCATACGAAGTATACAGAGAGAATTGCACCAATTTGGGTGGTTCCAGATGTTGGATATTCCATTGTGACACATGAAATTATGGAACGTAAAAAGGGTGATTATTCTCCAAAGGGTGTTCATGGTTATAATAACACCGAGGTATTGATGAGAGCCATATTTCTAGGTACAGGTCCATTTTTCAAATCCAAATCTGAAAAAGCCGAGCCTTTCAAGATTGAACCATTTGGCAATACTGAAGTTTATAATATTTTGTGTGAAACTTTGAATTTGCAACCATCGCCTAATAATGGTACAACAAACATATTCCAAACCAAGAGCAAACTAGCCGATGACTGGAAAGACCCATTGAGTTATCCTAACGTTGCATTTGACATTGGTAAGATCATGGGTGAGAAGGCCACATATGATACATTATGGAGATCTAAGGGCCATAAGACTACTACGACTTTAGAGCCTGAGACACATACTGATGTGGATGGTGAGAGTTCTGTTGACTCACAGGCTTCAGGGAGACCTAGTGAAGAAGAAGATGAAAAGCAGGAAGACAAGCAGGAAGACAAGCACAAAGAGAAAGAGAAGGAGAAAGAGAAGGAGAAAGAGAAGGAGAAAGAGAAGGAGAAAGACAAGCAGGAAGACAAGGAGAAAGAGAAGGAGAAAGGGAAAGGCAACAAGGATAAACACAAGGGCTTTTTCGAATCAATCACTGACGAATTGGAGGAACTAGGGGAAGATTTAAAAGAAGGACTTGAAGATTTTGTTGATGAAGTGGAGGACGCTTTTGAAGATCTCTTTGAGCATGATCATAAGGATGGTGGTAAGAAACATGATTAATTTTTTAGCTTATATAGTTAATTATATACCGCAGATACATATTTATAACTTTATTGAATTTTTCTTCTTATTTTGCCAACCAAACCCAACTTTTTTCTGAACACCAGGTGATATAATCACATTCAATAATGTACTTTTCCCATTTTTAGAATTTTGCAATGCTCTTGTGAATGCCCTGCCCACTTCTTCTTGAGTTGTAGCGGTTACACCTTCGGCACCAAGACTTCGGGCAAATAGGTCATACTTGGTATCTTTACTTAGGGCAGTAGATGGTAAATGTTCATAATCATCATATGAATATTTGGTTTTATCAATCCCTTTATAAAGCCCACTATTATTCATCACGACGATGATTATTGGTAAATGGGCTCTTACTGCGGTTTCAATCTCCATCCCAGAGAATCCAAATGCCGAGTCACCTTCAATGGCCACGACGGTCTTTTGAGGGTTTGAAGCCTTAGCGGCAATGGCATATCCTATACCGACACCCATTGTTGCATTGGTACCAGCGTCCAATCTCTGTTTGGGGAAGTTTTGTGGGAATGAAATACGTGCAATGTCCATTGTGTTGGCACCCTCTGTGACTAGGATCAAGTCTTGTTCCAAAGGTGTTATAATGTCTCTCAATGTTTTGTAAACGTTTTGATAAGTTAATTGTGGTCCCAGGGTGTTCTCCTTTGTTGATAATGATTCATTATTCTTAAGAATGGTCTCTTTGATGTCTAGAGAGATGTATGGAGCCTTGTAATCAGTTGGTATGATTTGATTTAGTTCATCAACAACTAGTGAAATGTCTCCGACAAGACCATATGAGATCGAACTTGAGGAGTTATGACCAACTTCTTCTGGTGATTGATCAACCTGGATGAAAATGGTATCTGGTTTAAATCTTGGCTCTTCACCAAAATGTAGGATCCAGTTCAATCTTGCACCCAAGAGGAGGACAACGTCTGCACTTTTCAGAGCTTTCGAACGGGCAGATGATACATTTAGTTCATGATCATCTGGCATGACACCTTTCCCCATTGGAGTTGGTAAGAATGGTAGTCGATGCTGTTGGATAAACTGACTGACAACAGGGGAGGAATCACCATAAGCGGCACCTTTCCCAATGATAACTAATGGACATTGTGCCCTAGTTAAAACATGGGCAATTTTTCTCAATTGTGTTGTTGATGGTCTGAATTTTGGGACATGCGCTTTCGTCAATGGTGTAATTTGCTTCAATAGTGAGGATTCTTCATCTTGTGTCAATTCACCTTCGACTAAATCTGCAGGTAAATCGATATAAGTTGCCCCCGGTGTGCCAAAGAAACTTGTCTTGTAAGCTTTTGTCAACATCGCAGGGATCTGCTCATACGATAAAGGTCTAGCGGCAAATTTCGTATGTGGAGCTAGAAAGCTAACTTGATCCAACTCTTGGAAGCCACCTTTAGAAACATCATCGAAATTCGAAGATCCAGCAAGGACTAATAATGGCCAACGGTTTGCCATAGAATTGAAGATGCCCGCAGTGGCATGCACGACACCAGGACCACCCACCACTAACAGCACACCAGGCTCGCCAGTTAAGTAACCATAAGCGGATGCAGCATAGGAGGCTGCTTGTTCGTTTCTAAAAGAGATGAATTTGACACCTTGTTCGATAAGAGCATCACCAACTTCGACGATAGGGATCCCGACGATGCCAAACACAGTGGTGACACCTAGTTGTTTCAATGATTTGGCAATGAGCTTTGCACCTGAGGACATCCTGTGAGTTGTATCACTTTTGTTGTTGTGATTGAAATTGAATATTGAATATATTGTTGATACTTGCTTCACTTTTATATATAAAATAATACCAAATATTCCACTGTGGGGCGGAAATAGAGTCGGTCCGATTGTGTAGAAGTGCGGGCCGGTGGATAATTTAATAGATAAGTAATAAGTAAAATACAAAGTACTTATTGCGACGTATGAAAAAGTACGTCTCGATTGATTCCCAAATCGGCAAAGTAAGCGCATTTATTAGTAATTAAATATTATAGACATTGCAATATTGCAGTACTTTATAAAGACCCTGAACACCTCAATTCCAGTTCAATTCAGTTCAATAAGTTCATGCTACACACACTGAAGATGACACTCAAAAAAGACTCACTCGTCACTCTGAACAACGGCAAACAAATACCAGTCTCTGGTTTCGGTCTTTATCAGATCCCATTGAGCAAGTCAGCTCAAGCCACTTACCACGCATTGCAAGTCGGGTACAGACACCTGGACTCTGCTCAAGTGTATCACAACGAAGAGCAATGTGCCCAGGGGATTGCCCAATTCTTGAAAGACCATCCAGACGTCAAGAGATCAGACATTTTCTTCACTACGAAAATCGGAAACAGTAATCACGGTTACGAGGCTGCAAAGAAGTCTATTGCTTCGTCATTGGCTAAAGTTGCACCATATATCGAATACATTGACTTGTTTTTGATCCATGACTCAATGTCCAACAAGGAGAAAAGATTGGGCACATGGAGAGCACTACAAGAAGCTGTAGCCACAGGGAAGGTTAAATCCATTGGTGTTTCCAATTACGGGACTCATCACTTGGATGAATTGTTTGCATGGCCCGAGTTGACCATTAAACCAGTGGTGAACCAAGTGGAATTACACCCATGGTTACCAAGAAGGGATTTACAAGCCTACTCTGAGAAATATGGCTTTAAATTAGAGGCTTATTCCCCCTTGACTCAGGCACAAAAATTAACAGATCCTGAATTAGTTGCGATTGCCCAAAAATATAATGTTACACCTGCACAGATTTTGTTGAAATGGTCATATGACCAAGGATTCATCCCGCTGGCGAAATCTGTTACACCAGAGAGGATTCAACAGAATTATAATGTGTTGGATGATGTTCCTGAGTTGTCCCAAGAGGATAAGGCTGTTTTGGACAAACCAGATAGTTATGAAGTGTTGACATGGGATCCAACAAAGTATTTGGGATGAATTTACCTTATATTATTATTACTTCTATATACAATTAATTTGATGGTAGCTCAACACTCACACTCTTTGTGACTTCTAGGGAATGGCACCACATCACGAACATTTTCAACATCGGCCAAATAACAAACCAATCTTTCAAACCCAAGGCCAAACCCACCATGTGGCATTGTAGCGTTTTCTCTTAAGGACAAGTACCAACTCAAGTCATCAACTTTCATACCTCTTTCCTGGATAATGCGTTGTAACTTCCCCAAATCATGTTCTCTTAGCGAACCACCCACAAGTTCACCAATCCCTGGAACTAAAAGATCAAAACATGCCACTGTACGGTTATCAGGGTTTACCTTCATATAAAATGGTTTCTGTTCCAATGGGTAATCCGTGACAAAGACAGGACATTTGAAATATTCCCCCGCAAGGAATTTTTCATGTTCCGTGGCTAGCCCTTCCTTGTGATCAACTGGCTTGAGGAAACGCTTTTTGGATCTTTTCAAGATCCGGATGGCTTCATCATATGTTATGGATTCCCAATCGGTTTCATATAGATTAGTCCATCTTTCCAACAAGTTTTCTTCAAATTTATTGGATTTGATCAAATTAGAACCAACACCCAAGGTGTCATCAATCAAATCACGGACAACATGTTTGATCATTCTCTCGGTAAATTTGGTAATTACATCCAATCTTTTCACATATGGTAATTCGGCTTCCAACATCCAAAATTCACTCAAGTGTCTATTTGTATCACTCTTCTCGGCTCTAAAGATTGGTGAAAGGGACCATACTCTCCCCAAGGAGGCACATAATACCTCCAAGTGTAATTGTGTAGACACAGTTAAATATGCATTTTTCCCGAAAAATTTATCATTCTCTTTATCACTACTTGTTTGAACTTGGAATAGTTCACCTGCACCTTCACAATCTGAACTTGTAATCAATGGTGGGTTTGTCTTAAAGAATTGTTCTTGGAAGAAGAAATCATGTAGATTATAATCAACAAATGACCGGAACCTTAGGATTGATGACAAGTACGAAGTTTTCCAGCGTAATGTAGGCAATGTTCTCAAGTATTGTAACGAGTGTATCTTTTTCTGCAAGGGGAATATCTCAGTGACATCACCAATGACCTTGACGTGCCCGTTACCTGGCAATGCTCTAAACTCGAATTCTTGACCTTCCCCTTTAGATTTGGACCATTTCCCAGTCAGCTTGATGGTTTGACCCGTCTTGAGTCCCTCAGCCTGTTCAGGAGACAAGACACACATGAGCTTGTTATGATAACTCCCATCTGACAGGTCGACAAACGTGACTTTTTTCAAACGACGCACAGATTTGATATAGCCATTGATTGTGAATTGTGTGTCTATTGGAGGTTTATTTATGAATAAAGTGTTGATCGCAGTTGGTAGCTGGGAGTAGTACCGGCTGGAGATTCTTCTGGCAGCAGCACCGATGGCCACAGATCCCTTGAACATGCTTTGTTTTGGTGGGTTTTGTCTGTTTGTTCTTGTGCTTTAATCTCGAGACATGAAAAGATGAAAAGGCTTTAGTTGAAATCTCGGTGATGATGGTCGCGAATGTGTTTTATAAGCAAAAGCCTATATAAAGCTATAATATTCTTTTTAATTTGCTTACAACTCGCCATTTTGTGCTTGATGTATTGACGAATAGCGTCCAGCTTTTCCAGAGTAAATCTAGGCTTAAACCAGTACCAAATGACTTTTATACTCAGTACATTTTCAATCAGAATACTGCGTTTATGTAGCGTTAATAAAGGTATACACTTTCAATCCAACTTATCATAAGCCTCTTGTCTCTCCAACGACTGCTGTTGCAACTTGTAACTCTTCACTCTGATACTCATCAACTCATCTTTTTCAAAATCGCCAGATTGCAAAGCCTCTGTACAACCTAGCACAGGACAATCCAATCTTCTATTAGGATTTCTCCACAAGTCAGCCATACTGGACTTGTCAATCGTATGTCCACACCTAGTGCTAATCATTGGCGTTTGGAAATAGTCCATTGACACGGGACATTTCAAATCAACAGTACCACCATCCACTTGTAGATCGTCTTCTTCATTTTCATCCGGCAAGGGTTCCAATGGGTGTTCAATGACAAATATGGCATTCTTCAAAAAAGTGTACTCTTTGCTAGGTCTATAAGCCACTGGTTGCCTAGATTCCAGCATTTCTGAGAAAGACTGCTTGTCAATGTTCTTGTAAGTGTCCAAATTGGCCAATGTTAACTCTGGTTCTGTTCTCAATCTCATTCTCATCTCTTCACGCGTCTCTTGGAAATGATGATTATACTGCTTGTTTGCCTGTTTCGCCATGTCCAGGCTTTTAAAAGTCTCTAGCAGCGTCCCCAGTAATTGCAAATCTTTCTTCCCAACGGCTCTTTCACCATCCAGCAGCGTGGTTAGATATGCCTTTGTCGTGCCCAAGATCTGATCTTGAGTCTGTTTCAACTCACTTGAAGCCTGGGAATTGTCCTTTAGACCTTCTAGTTGTCTAGAAAGATGCTGAGAAATAGGGAAGTAGTTTGGTAGGTCCAATGACATGATAGTAACAGTGATTTTGTGGTCTTCAATACTCCGTTTTACCACTGATTTATGGTGATCTATGGTGATAATTGATGATGATGATGTCTTTAATACGTGTCGCGAATAGCTTTTTAATGGATATTTTATTTCTTGCAAAACATCAACGGGATTTCACGCTGAGATGGTGATTTATTACCAAGGGATTTAGGGCTATAAACCAACACTCATTATAATTTCAAAAGCTTACGGTGTACCGATCATGCCAGATAAACCACTCCACCAATTTGAAGCGTTCCGAATGATTGTCTTGAAGGTCATCGAGTCCTTTGTTTACGAATCGTTGGATGAGACTATCAGTCTATTGAAAATCACCACTGTGATCAATAACAACTTCTTGACACAGTGGACAAGGCAGCAGATCACACCTGACTTGGAAACTCTGCCTAAAGTGACCATTAGAGACGTTATCCTGTCGATAACCAAGATTTTCCAGTCTTCGGATATCCACATATTGGCTAATAATGATAATTTCAAAATTAGATTATCAAGACCAGAGTTCCAAGCGTTGATTGACAAGAGAGTTGGTAATTATAACGAGAATGCATTGGAGGCTATAAGAGATGACGAGGAGGATTATGAGAAAGTGTTGAAAGAGATCCAGGATATAGAGAATGGGCAATTGGATCAATTGGTTTTACAAGAGTTTCAAGAGAAACAGAGATTATTGCAACTACAACAACAGCAACGACAAACAGCAGTGCAACAGCCAGTGCAACCAGCTGCTCAACAGGCGAAACCTTCACCTCAACCTCAAACACAAGCACAAATACAACCCGTACAGCCGGTGCAACCAGTGCAATCAATACCACCAGTTCAACAAGTACCACCAGTACAACCTACACCACCAGTTCAACAAACACAATCACAACCAGAAACACAGCCACAGCAAATCAAACAGGAAACGATACCAAATAATTCAGTCGGCTCTGATCAACTACAAACAATGGAGTCTGAAACCAAAGAGCAAAATGTTGACCGAGTGGAAAATTCACTAATAGAGACACAACCTGTCCAAGCTGATGTTGAACCTAATGACAAGCCAGATATGGTAGCTGATAGCAACGCAGTACCTGTTAAGGTAGACATAACTGAAGTGAAAGAACCTGAGGCAAAGGAAGATCTAATTGTTGTTGAAGAACCGGTTTCTGTGGAGAAGAAGGACGCCAAGGAGGAACCACAGGAGAGCACTAAAGTAGAAGAAGATAATAAAGACAACAATGAAGAGGTGCAAGATGTTGAAGTTCCTGAGCCAGATGAGACAAAGGCTGTGAACGATACAGAGAAAGAGTCTGAAGCTCCGGAAGTTGTTGATACAAAAGCAGAAGAGGACTCCAAGACAGATAAAGTGGAGCCAAAAGAGGAGACTAGTGAAGAGCCAACTGAGGTTAGGGCAGAGCCAAAGGAAAAATTAGTAACGACACCTAAAGTCGAGGAGGAGGAGGAAGAGGATACTGCTGCTGTTGCACAGGAGGGTAGTGGAGATGAAGAGACTGAGACTGAATCTGAAACGACACAAACCTCTACGAGAAGAACCAGAAGCACGAGAAACAGTATTGCGAAAAGGAAACATGAGGATGATGAAGTGGAGACAGAAGCGGGAACAGGAGGAGACAGAGACAGGGAAGTCACTGAATCACCAGTTAGAAAGAAGGCCAGAGCTAATCCAAATCCAAATACAAATCCACCATCGAGTCCAGCTCCCAATACATTGGTTCCTAATAAAAAACTAATCATTTTGGCAAACCCTTTGATAGCCAATATCTCTTCATATAAATATGCTTCCATCTTTTTGACACCAGTGTCAGAGAATAATGCACCTGATTATTACAAGATTATCAAAACCCCACGAGACTTGAAGACTATCAAAGCGATGGTTAAGGATGGTCGGATCCAGACGGCAAAGCAACTGGAGAGTGAGATTCTTTTGATGTTTGCCAATGCCATTATGTATAATGAGACTGATAGTGATGTTTACAATTGGTCGTTGGAGATGCTTGCCGAGGTGGAGGGGTACTTGAAAGTATTTAAACAGACAGAGAAGGAGTTGCAATAACTACATACGACATAGAAGTAAACTTAATAATAGCAGTGCTTTGCTTGTTTGTATATGTGGTTCTTGAGTATATGTACAGATATTGAGTGTGGTTTGTATAGTAGTAAGTTGTGTTCTAACGTCTCATTTGATCGGTCAATTTAGCGTTTTGTTCTTGGAATCTTTGACCAACACGTTCACTATGTTTCAAGAATTTCTCTGAGCATTTCAAAACACAAGTTGACTCTTTAGAGGATAAAGTGGCAGATGTGAAATCATTGATACAATCAGCAAAGCAACGTTCAACCAAGTTTGAGTAGAGACGCATAAAGTCTTTCATTTGCTTGCCCTCGACGAGCTTTTGGAAGTCGGCTTGTTCTCTTTGGTTTAATTGGTCCATCTTGACTTGATTATCTGTGGTTTATTTGGCTGGGTATTAATGGCAATTGTTTTGTGTCTTTTCATCAATGGCAAAGTTTTAAAATTAATTCGTTGATGGTTTTTTCACGAAATAAATTATTTGAAAATATCCGAAAGAGGAAATTGTGCGGATCGGGAAGGAGGTAATAGACTATGAAATATTGAGATTTGTATGGAATTGAACAGATGAAAAGCAGGTGGAACTATTGATGATTTTATTGATATTGAAATATATTGTCTACTACCTCATCTTTTAAACTTCTCATTGTTTTATTCGCCCACAAATTAAATAATAATCAGCATCTCATCGGTCGCGACGTTTGCATAATCTTTTTTTCATTATGACCAAATTCATCATCAACAACTTGATTAATACTAGATACCAGTACATAATAACTGATATCAATATCCCAATAATTACCATGGTCACCACCTTGTCATACACCCAGAGAGCAGAGCAACACCCTTCGCCATTGGCCAAGCGTTTGTTCCAGGTCATGGAGCAGAAGCAATCCAACTTGTGTGCTTCTATCGATGTCAGAACCACTGCTGAATTCTTACAATTGGTCGATACTCTAGGTCCTTATATTTGTCTTGTAAAGACCCATATCGATATCATTGACGACTTCTCCTATGAAACTACTATTATCCCATTACAAAAATTGGCCAAACAACACAATTTCCTCATATTTGAAGACCGTAAATTTGCTGATATTGGTAATACCGTCAAGAACCAATACTTTGGTGGTGTTTTCCAAATCGCTAAATGGTCAGATATCACTAATGCTCATGGTGTCACAGGTGCTGGTATCGTTTCAGGTTTGAAATCTGCTGCTGAGGAAACGACTAGTGAACCAAGAGGTTTATTAATGTTGGCTGAATTGAGTTCCAAGGGGTCCTTGGCTAAAGGTGAATACACCAAACAGACAGTGGATATAGCTAAAACTGATAAAGACTTTGTGATTGGGTTCATTGCTCAAAGTGATATGGGTGGTAGAGATGAAGGGTTCGATTGGATCATCATGACCCCAGGTGTTGGCCTTGATGATAAAGGTGATGCCCTAGGTCAACAATACAGAACCGTCGATGAAGTTGTCTCTACAGGCTCAGATATTATCATTGTTGGTCGTGGTCTATTTGGTAAAGGTAGAGATCCTAAAGTGGAAGGTGAACGTTATAGAAAAGCCGGTTGGGATGCCTATCTGAAGAGATGTAAATAAAGAAAAATATAGTATGATTTAAAATATAAATTACAACCCAGGCTTACCTTTTCACTTTAATCAATATGTAACAGATAACTTGTATTATGGCGTTTCGGTATGTTGTAGATCTTTAAAACAATTTGTGCGATGTTTACCATTAATCAATCTCTCCAGATATCAATTATAGAATTTATGGGAAGTGGGCACAACGATTAAGTGCTTAGAAAAGCTAAATTAGGCTCATGGCTGTTGGGAGATTTGTGATGGTACACATTCACTTATATACAACTTAATTTAAGGCATTCTGCAAGATCTTAAATTATCTTTATCTAATCCGAGGGCTTTTCAGGCTTAATCACGTGCACGCCCGGATTCTGCTAAAGTGCCAAACTCTATCAAAAGACATATTGAACTCTGGAAAACCGTACAAATTAGCTAGTCTTTCAAGGACAAATGTCATTGGAAGCAGATGCTTATGAAATACACTCCACAAAAGATGAAGCAAAACACAATACCCAGGCAGAACTTTCAAACAAGGGGTCAAGATTGGTCGGGATCAGTAGTGCAGGTATCAGAGCATTGATGTATCAATTGACAACTTTATACCTAAGAACACCTCCAGCTAAACTCTTCAGACCCACAAGGGTAGACTACATTGGGATAACAAGACTGTTTGTCCATGGATCTATGGACCAGAGTACGAAGAGACCATACAATTTTTATAAGGATTCATCAATAGGTGTATTGACAAGTGCTATAAGGAAATACGGTTGGAGATTTATACCAGATACGATCTTGCCTCCATTATTGGCAAACAGTGCTACAGGGGTGGTGCTATACACGAGTTATCTGGTCAGTTTACAACATTTTAATGGTGATAAGACAAATTTCCTAGAGAATCCTTCACCTTTGGATACTTTCCGTGCTGGTTGGGTTGCTGGTACTTTCCAATCTATAGCTGCAGCTCCGATAGACGCTATATTCACAAGATCATCTGCAAATGAGTTGATACAGGGGAAACATGAAAACTTGTGGAGATTTGGGTTTAAAAAGCTGAAAGAGATCGGTGTCTCGGGGGTATTTGCCGGGTATGCCTTAAGTTTTGTTAAAGAGAGTTGTGGGTTTGCCGTGTATTTTTGTCTTTTCGAAACTATTAAAAATCAATTACATCAATTCACAAGGGATTCATTGATAAATTTCAAATACTATAGAAGGAAAATATGGAGTCCATGGCAATTTCAAATGTCCAAAGAGGAGTTTGCAAAGCAATGTGAACGAGAAAAGACTTTTAAATTTTTGAAAACATCATTTGTCCTAATAGCAGGTATGACTGCATCTTTCTCATTACAATTGATCCAATACCCCTTGACCAAGATCCAAAGCATTCATTTATCAAGACTCGAGGCTTTTGATATTTATAATGCAAACAAAAGCACACCAATGTCCAATTCAAGATTATTAACCATTTATTACAACACCTATTTGGATACATTGGAACATATCCTCTTTATACAACAAAACTCCAAGATGAGCTGGTATGATTGGCTTTATAAAGGGTTCAAGAGACATGCATTATCCACAATACCCGCAACAACGATTGGGTTAGTGGCTTTAGAAAGTTGTAGATCGAAATTGGCTGTGGAGATTGAGCCATTGGCACCATGACCAACTAAGATTTTGTAAATAAATATTCATTAAATATATATAGACTGATAAATAGGTCGGATTAGAGCCTTCTTCTGTGATAGTTGATGTATGAGTTCCAAACAATCTTCCAGTGCTTATTTTCCACTGTTTTGTTAACAATATCAAAATCATTGGCTTCCAAAGTTGTCAACATCCCATTTAAGGGGATCGATGTCATGAAGGGGATAAACAGACAGTCTGGGATTCCTCTTTTCCAGTTCTTGGACTTGGATATGATCAGCTCATCATCTGTATGACTGACTACTCTGGCCACCTCTGTTTGAAGATCTTTAAATTTACTCCTGGCAGAGATCAAATGATCATTAGCCGTGATACAGGTTTCATAAACCACATCTTTCAACTTCGTTTCAACGGCAGTAACATCAGTTTCATGGCCTTGAAACAGTCTCAAGACTGATTCTTGTGATAAATCATGCTTATTCATTAGGTCAATAGGTAAATTGACATGATTTTTCTGTTGTGCATAATATTTGGTCCCAATGACCATAGATGCTATACCAGTGGCTTGTCCCAGATGGGCCACGATATCAGTCATCAAATCTTGTAGAAGATCACTAGATTGGACCAGTTGTATGGTAGATGGTGATAATTGAGGGGATAGCAATAAGTTCTGTACCAAGTAGTTTAATTGGGAATAGATACCCTCGCCATAAGACGAAAGATCTTCTACCGTTGGAAATGGATTTGATTTGGAGAGAAAGTCCTTTCGACTGATAAGCATCTGGTTAAAACCTTCCGGTGTTATATTGAACTCATTACGGACACCTTCTCTTAGCAACAATGCCACTGGTTCTCCAATGATCTGATCACTACATGGGTTTTGAAACACTTTAAACAACGTTTCCTCCCACATCTTGAACTTGAGATCAGTTGAAGAGACCCCAATGGTGGATCTTAATTTCTGATTCACTTGTGATTTCTGACTACTTGAGATTTTGGATATCTCAATGTTGAAAGCTCTGATCGCTATGAAGTAATCTCGTACGGGGTGGGGGATATAAGCGGATAAGACATATGACGATTTGTCAAACTTGTGCAATGAGTCCAAGCACGAGGCTCGAGCCTTTTGCAATTGAGCCACATATGATGTCGATGCGAATCTTTTCTGTATGTGGAACGGGTTCATTGAAGATAACTTTGGCTTCCCATTTGATTGTGAATCAAGCATTGGTGATACGGCTCTAAAGATTCTAACCCCGGATTTTTTTTGTATGGGGGTTTTATTTCAGGTCACGTGAAGAGTCAGGTGATCCAAGTCTTTTTTTTTTAATTTTAAATCTGATGGATTTCCATAGAAGTCGAAAAGAAGATTTGAATAAATTTGAAGGCATCGGAACAATAGAAAGAGCTAGTTTGACACCATTGGAAAGAAGGGGGCGCTCAACATGGTACAAATAAGTGCAGTGCATCCAAAGGTCTACCTCGATGTGGCCATTGATAGTGTTAAGATCGGGAGAATCGTTGCTGAGTTGTACGAAGATGTAGCTCCAAAAGCTACAGACAACTTCATTCATCTTTGTAAAGGTGATAAGACGGACGTCAATGGGACAAAGCTGAGTCTCAAAGGAAACCATTTCCATAAGGTTATCAAGAACTTCATGATTCAAGCAGGTGATATCAAATACGGTAGCTCAAAAGATGTGAAAACCAACGCTGAAGACCTGGGTAAAGGTGGTTCTTCGATATACGCAACAGAGACAAACCCAATGGGTTATTTCGAAGATGAAAATCTTGCTGAATTTGACCAAAATTTCAACTTAGCAATGGCAAACACTGGTCCAAATACAAACTCTTCGCAATTTTTCATCAATACATATCCATCACCTCATCTAAATGGGAAACATACAATTTTTGGGAAGATAATACACGGTAAATCTACTGTGCGTACAATTGAACTGGAAACTGTTGATGACAAGAGTATACCGCATAAGTTGATTACCATCGAAGATTGTGGTACTTGGGAAGAGTCCGATGGCGTCCCTGTGTACAACGCATCATATAACACCATAGGTGATGATATTTATGAGGAGTTCCCTGAGGATGATGATCATTTTGATCAAGAGAAAGTTCCTGAACAGTACACTGCCACAAACAAAATTAAGGAATCCGCTACATTGTTATTCAAACAAAAAAATTATCAGGAAGCTTTGTTCAAGTACAAGAAATCATTGAGATACGTCTTTGAGTTTATACCTGAAAAGGATCAAGAACCTGAATATGCACCAAAATTTGAAGAGTTGAAAAGAAAATTATACTTAAACATGGCTCTATGTTGTATCAACTTGAAACAATACCAAAGGGCAATCGATTATTCCACTTACCTATTGGAAACCGAGAGCATCGAACAACAAGAAAAGGCCAAAGCGCATTATAGAAGAGCATTGGCTAATTACGAACTCAAGAAATATGATGATGCTCTCACCGATTTCAAAAGCTGTTCAAAGATCAATCCACAGGATAAAGTGGTTGAACAAAAGATCAAAGATACCGAGAATGCAATCCAAGCGGCAAAGGATAAACTAAAGCAAAAATTTTCAAAATTCTTTGGTTAATCTATAGACAAAAAGCAAATTAACCAATAAATTATCAAATATTCGTAGTTATGATAGTAGTGCCCAGACCATTTAGACGTGCATAAAGTACATACATATACGACGCTGGTCGGTGAAATTTACCCCTATTCCAGGTGATACCTGACGATACATCCAAAAGGAGTACATTAATGACTATGATATCTATGGTATCTTTGGGCCACTGCAATAGGTGATACTGAATCTCGGATCGAACACCGTCTTTTTTCTTTGGTGAAACAATCCAACATCTAGCAATCAGTATAGACAGCAGCCTAGCAGCAACGTCAACGTGCAAAAGCAAATAACCAAAAACGAATTTTGATAAATTTACTTAAACACTCGGCATTTCAGTTAAAGTTGATAAAAGAATATTCATATTTGTTCACTTATATCCATCTCCCAAGATCTCAAGAGTGTACATCACTGAAGATCCATACACACCAAAGACCAACCACCTAGCATCATGAATCTCTCAAAATCGTTCAGCCGGCCATTATACCTCTTAAGAGAAACATTTCCAGTCGTCTTACCCACTATCATAATATACCTGGCCCATGATCTAGTCAAGTTTCAAGAGCTTCTCATCACTGGTCAACAGACCAGTTCTTCAATCTACTCAATACTGGCAAATGGTGGGTTAATGCCCATCATAAGACACTTGGGAATAAATGAACTACATCCACTTGCACAGATTATAAACTACTCTTTCCTCTCTTTCTACACATGTTTGGCTATAGCAAGTGTTTGTTATACACTACTCTTCTGTAGTCTTGGGTTATGTGGTTCGTTTGACAAAAAGTTCAGTTGTATCAGGAAATTTATTTGGGACATTATATACAAAAATTAGCATTAAACAAAAGCATATGAACATCCGTCTTTTGTAGATTTCCTAAAAACCAAAGTTAAAAGCACTCATGTCAGGTTCTTGGAAGGCTGCTTTAGGAGGCGGTGTTGCCTTACCCACTGGTGATGGTGTCTCTTTTTCTTTTATCTCCTCTAAACTCTTTGGATTGGATGCTAGGCCATACTTTTCCAGTAAACTGAGACCAGAAGTAGTTGATCCATTACCATTTGTCAAACGGGTTGGGACATCATTGTTTCCGTCTTCTTGGAAACTAGTCAAGATACTGCTTCTTCGTCTAGCTGATGGCGATAGTCCATACTTCTCCAAAATACTTCCTGATGCAGACGTTGATGGGGCGGAGGTTGTACCATCCAATGCTGATCTCAACGAAGTGAAGCTTTGCTCTTTTTTGAAATCCTCAGATTTCATAAAGTTCCAGTTTTTAAGTATAGATACTGATAGGTAATCACACCCCATTCTATTATAAATGGACGTAACCCTCAACAAAAACTCATGCTCTTCTGCTGATGAAATCTTCAAAGACCCATGGAAATAGTTTAGATTTTTTTCTCTCAAATTCTGATAGAGAATCAGTAACAAAGGATCATCCTCGATGTACAACTTAGATTTCTCACCAATAACGATTTCCTTCTTTTCGTCATCCTCAAGTATGTCAATTGGTGACTTGACTAGCGCCTGAATAGATCTTGATTGTTGTTTCAACTTCCAGAATATAAAACTTGTAGTCCATCTATCACCATTTGAGACTGCATCAGACAACATTACCCTTTTCAAAAGGTCTTGTAAGACGGGTCCATTATCACCCTCATAAACTCTGCATACAGCGATAGCCAAGTCAAGATCATTGACTTGTCTCACTAAAACGTTGACTGAATCCTTGAGACTATCCGCTAGGAGGAAAAAGCAAGCAGCCAACATGAATCTGTGCTTACTCAACAGGACAAATGCGTTCTTCAATGCTGCAGACCTCCATCTCTGCTCTTTGAAATCGTTTTTCAAGAAACTCATCATCTTCTGTTGTTCAGGGTGACCGGATGCAGTTCTCCAAAGACCAATCAAGATCTGTTTCTTTCTCAATGCTAGATAATAAATCGAACATCTGATAGGGTCTCTTTTGTCGTCCACAATGAATTCGTTTCTAGCAATTTTCTCGAAAGTGGAAACTAGCGGATCGTATCTTAACCAATATGACAACCCATATTCTTTGGCAACAGTCCATGTAATTCTTTGGTCTTTAACACTAGTTTCAATCAGTTGAAGCAAGATATCCTTGTTTTCACTATGCATCGCCCAATTAATATCCCTCATTGTTAATTTTTCCTGATGACCCTTATGCAATTGATACAATCCAAGACCTAAGAGGAAGCGGATCCCATTTTCATCCAAACTGTATTGATTTTTTTCAATATCTTCAACAGCCTCAATCGTTCCAACTAATGTAATTTGCTGATGTCTTGTTACATAAGGCAAAGAATGTTTTGTTAGTTTCTCTTTAAGAAGATCAGCAACATGGTGATCAAATGATGTATAAGGCTCCTCATATTTATCTGAAATATAATGCTTATCGAATAGCTTCATCACATCGTACCCCAAGGAAGGCCCCAAGTTTGTGATAGGTTCATCAGTATTCTCATGTTCTCTAATCTTCAGGAACAAACGTAATAAGATCTCTTTCACTGCTTCCAATTTTTGATTGAAGAGTGCTTGAATCAACATTTGTGGATGGTATAGCGGCAAAGGCCCATTCAGGACAGAGCACAGTGCCAAAATATCATTGGAAACGATATTTCTTGAACCCAAGGATTTCTTAGTGAACTTATCTGCATGAAGATCTAGTGATTTATCTGCAACAAATATTTGGTTCCCAGTACCAATAACTAATGTAGCATCCTTTAACCAGATAGAATCCCCAATGGAGTGTGTAGTGTTGTCCTTTATGTCGATCTTCTTGATGACTTGATATGAAGGATTTCTATTGGTGTAATCGTATCTCAATTGCGTGTACAACAGCGAGTAGTCGTTAAAACCAATAGCCAAGATACTCTGTTTGTTAACAGTACTGTTCCAATCGATATCATTAATCTTGTCTTCCAAGACTTCCTCGTATTCCAAGACACCTCTCTTGACATCCCAAATGGTCAATCTTTTTTCAGTTTCATCCACAATGGCAAATTTATCAATTGAGGAGCCTCTTATGTATGAGGCATTGGATATACCTGTTTCAATGCGAGAATGCTCTATCCATGATATTTCATCGTTAACGATTGCTGAGTGATAGCATAGCAAGAGACCACCCTTCGTGATTGTCGACAAGATAGGGCGGTCGCTGATACGACCAACCCCAACTGGATCAATAGGAGCGATCAAATGAACCGTTTCCATTTCTCTTGATGGTCTATTAATTTTCACTTCTAAAAGTTCATCATCTTTTATCATCCATGCTTTGGCATCATCCTCATAGATAGCTGCAACGAAATGCTTATCATGATCGTGCTTATCCAGTGGTATACTAGAGAATGATAGAGGGTCATCAGTCGTACCAATGGTAATAGAACGTAATGGTTTGGCAAGTTTGATACTCGTGTCCCATAAAATCAATTGGTCTTCACATATTGTAACAAGCTTATCACCTTTTTCTAAGATGACAGCTTTTGTGATTGGAGTTGGGGTATTGACAATGGATTTCTTAGCCAGAGTTACACCTCTCTCTAAAGGTTGTGGTACCCATATGGCATTTTCCGTAAATCTACTCTTAGTTAACATTGCTTCACCATCTGCTGTTCTTATAATTTCTCTAATAGATTTCTTATGCCCTGTAAGTTTATGATGAAGTGTACCAATGTGCTTCACTGTAGAGTTATCGACCAAAAAGTTCAAGTCCAAAATGGTGTGCCTTATAACACCATTCAAATCATGAATAACAAAGGACAAATTTCCCTCATCATTTGTTATGTTTTCGGCGAAATTGATGAATTTTGGGTTACTCACAAATGCTTTAGATGAATATTTCAGTGATTTCAACACTCTTGTGCTCATGAGTCTTGGTGGGTTTTGTGAAAGGTTCTCAATAGCTATGACTTTGATAGCACCCGTTTCATCAGATACAAATGCCAAGTCTGGTTGACGTTTTTGGATCTCGATCAACTGATCACTATAAACTTTGGATAATGCGGACTTCAATGCCTCAGTCACAAGGTAGTCATCGATGATGTTAACAAACCTTCTTTTATGTTCTGGTGAAGGTGCTTTAGTGTGGTTTTCCGCGCAAGGTTCATCATCGTACAAGTTGAGGGACCCCCAATGTTGGATGAGGTGCTTTGACTCATAGTCATAACTTGACCACACTCTCAATATTGAATCTCTGGAGATTGTAAATAGGGTGTTCGAATATGTATCGCTTTTAGGTAGCTCGTTGTAATCGTGTTTCTTCCATCTAATGCTTGTTATCGTTTCTGGATGCATCAAGAAGGTCATGTCAAATGATGAGTTTTCTCCAAAAATGACTCTGTTCCATACTTTCAGCAGCTTGTCATATTCACCGCAACTTGCAATCAATGTAGAGTCTTGAGAAATCTTAGCCAGGTAAACTGGAGATGCCTGGAGCATTGACCAAAGGATCGAGCTGTGTATTTGTCCGAATTCCTTTTTGACATTCCAAAGGGTTAAGTAGTCTGATCCTGTAACTATCTCTTCCTCGATCCCCCAATTCAGAGTGTTTATAGTAGAGTGGTCTGAAGGGTTTATCAGTTTTGAGCTTAATTTCCACTATGGCACTAATTGTTAGCGAATGAACTTCTCTTGCTATTGTGTTGGATGGTACTCACTTTGAGAATCTTTGAAAATTCATTCATTGGCTCGTAGATACCCACTTGACTTCCAACGGCAACAGCTATCTAGATCCATCATGATGTCAGTATACCCTTGATCGAGCAGAACAGACAGAATTGTATACCCACGCTCCCATTGTAGTTGTTGATGTCCACCGCTTGCGCATCCGAGTCCAAGTATATCGTCTGCAAGTGGCGCATGTCGTCTGACAGTATAATCAGGTTGTTACCTGAGCAGTAAGCCTAGTGTTGATTGTTAGCACATGTTCCTCTCTCCATAACTCCACACACCACGGTCTCCATACCCACCACAATCGAGTGTCCCTTCCACTTGGCCTGAGCCACCGCCTGCGGCATCTGGTTCGGCTCACCAGGAACAAAACTGATGGTCATTGTCACAGGGCGCTTTGTCTTTTGGTGGATTCCAGTGGTGGTAAACAAACCAGCTTCAAGCGCTTTAATTTGGTCTTTGTTGAAGTAGTGCCCGCGCCAAGATCGTTCTAAAATTTCCAGTTTCTGCAGTAGCTGCCTAAGTCATTTGATATATAGAGATGTACTGCTATCTAACCACAGATTAGTACTATAAGGACCAAGAGATGGGTGGAAGGTGAGTACAGCGTGATAAAACATACGTCTTGGGTCAAGAAAGAAGCAGTCTCTAACAACCTTTGGTGCAGTTGTAAAGATCAAAGAAAAGCCGTCGCTATCTGTCTACAGAGATCTCCATGTGTGTTGATCGAAAGACACACTCCAAAAGAGTGTATTGAGAACCCAGAGCTTGCTGAGAACTTGCCAGAGCTATGCAAATCGCAAATGAAAGCCTTTTGGGAATGTAAAAAGGGCTGGTTTGATATGTCCAAAAGATTCAGAGGGAATGCACCATTATCCACAGGTAGATATGATGAGACATATGAAAAACTGTCTACCGGTGATTTCGATCCTATGGAAGAGTTCAAGAAACTCCAGCAGCTGGATAGTAAGAACAAGGATTAGTGTACCTTTACCCTGAAATAATGACTACGTCTTGTAAATAAGGAATAACTATATGTATAATTAAATTGGATATATGCTCTTTTTTTTTGATGTTGGGCATACATATATGTCTATTTTATAGGCCGTTACCAACTTCTATAATTGCGTTGTACAACTCATCAACGAAATCACTATCAACATTTGGACTGACAAACACGACTCTGAAAAACTCACCTTTATCCACTCCGGATGCAGGCGCAAAATCAATCAAGAACTTACCAGATTCGTGTAATTTAGCCACAATTTCCCTTGTAACTCTTGAGTTCAATTCCTTATCATCAAATTTACCATCTTTATTGAAATAAAAGCAAACTTGCATACATGGTGGTGGGTTTGTAGAAACCAATTGGAACTTTGAAGGCGTATCATGTAATTTCTGGGCAAAATAGCCAGTGATCTCATAAGCATGGTTAATTCTCTCTTCATACCCACTTTTACCATAGAAATTCCAGCCCATGTATAATTTCAGGGCATCAGGTCTTCTACCACAGCCCATGGTACCATCTGCCAAGTCGTAAAAAGTATCATCTGCCTCAGCGTTATGGAAAAGGTACGGAGCTTCAAGAGAATTGGCTGTTTGGAAAACACGTTCATCTGGTAATAATAGGAAAGAGCAAGTAGTTGGCACACCAAGTAGTTTATGTGGATTTGCCGTTATGGAATTGGCCAATTCGGAACCTTTCAACTTATATTTGTATTTCTCACTGAATACAACATTACCACCCCATGAACCATCGATATGGAACCAAAGATCATGCTTCTTGGCTATTTGCCCAATCTCTTCAAATGGGTCAAAAGAGCCGAATACCGTAGTACCTGCAGTACCATTAACATAAAGTGGTGTGAACCCTTGTTCTTTACTCTTGTTAATCTGTACTTCAAGATCTTCAACATCCATAACCCCTGCAGAATCAACATTCACATCAAATATATTTTGAGCACCAATCCCTAACAAAATAGCAGCCTTCTCCACAGAGTAATGTGCATGTTTTGAAGCAAACAATGCAAATTTATAATCACCATTCCCCATGGCTTTCGTGTCGGGGAATTTGATTGATCTGGCCATATGTAAACTTGTGATATTTGACCAAGAACCACCGGAAAATGTAAGACCTCCAGCGTAGGGACCATTGAACCCAAACAGATTAGCATATGATTTGGACACTTTCTTCTCAATCAGAGTTAAGATAGGAGACACAGTGTAAACATGACTATTTGTGTTCAACAAACTTAACAAAAGGTCAGAAACAACACCAATAGGGTTTGTCGAAGCGTATAATTTGTCCAAGAACCCCGGGTGCCATGTAACAACAGAGTTTTTCAAAACTGTGTCGAAAAGCTCATAAACACCATCTTTCCCCGAACCTGATGCTGGAGTCTCAAGCTTAACAAGTTTTGATAGTTCAATGGGTGAGATCTTTGGTCCAACTTTTGCACCAGGCTTCGTGGAATCCGAGATATGACTCAAAATCAAAGGCTTCAGTTGAGTAAGCAAGTGGTCCAGTTCTTGTACCCGGTTCACCTCTAGGGCACTTGTGATCTTTGGCATTGTACTCCGTAATTTGTATTCCTATTCAGCCTCATCACTTTCAATCGTCCCGCAATATAGTGGTCGGTTCAAAGCTCAAATTATCCACTGGACTATCTGGAGGGCTTTGGGGTTTGGGGTCGCTGATGTGATTATGTAATAGTATCGATATTGTGCTGAAATTGTGTCTAATTACTTGTTAATTGAGTGCCTGTAAGGTTCAATTATGGAGGTAGCAACTCGGGAAGACGGCCAATTGCGCTTATTTAATTAGCATTTTGGCTGAAAGCAGGGGCTAGAATATATGGTGATCTGTAGCCTAATCTGTGAACAAAATTTGTGATATATATATGATATATGATATATGTGATATGTGATATATGTGATATATATGAAAAATTTGTGATATATATCACAAGGACAGAGCAACAATTATCGGGAACATGGAAGCTACTTCACTATAAAAGAACAGCCTAGCTCCACTCTCTTCATCTCAAAATCCACCCATATCTCTTCTTCTTCTCTGTATAAGTTGAAGTCTTTAACAGAGCTATCAATTACAATCTCCACAAATATCATCGAAAACAATGCCAGGTTCCCAAAGTAACAGAGCTGCTGACAGTGCCAAAGCCGGTTTCAGTCAAGCAAACCGTAACATCGAATCCTCAATTCACGGTACATCAGGTGCTTCAGGTAATGCTGCTGCTCAACAACAAATGGAAAGTAACAATCGTGCCAGCGCAGGTTTACATGAACAACAAGCCAGTGGTTCCAAGGGTAAATAAGTTTACACACTCAACCGCCGGTCACCTTACGAGTGTCAATTCAGAGTTTATTTTGAAGTGTTTATTTAGTATGAAATAACAATATTTTTGTCTTAAAATCATTTTGTAAATGGTGTATAATTGTATGTAAAGCTGATTGATTGACAGCCGTTTCGTCCTGATGTGGTAGTTACCTGTTTAGGAAATTATTTGTAATTTTTCAGTGCGATGGCAATTATCGCTAATAAGCGCTGATAAGTTTTATAGCATTTCAATTGATTGTCAATTGCTTATTGCAATAGATTCAGCTATACAACCCAGAGGAAGAATGTCGGAGCATGAACAGGATAATGGAGCCATAGACAATGTCGGATCAAGCTCCCTTGAGAACTTGGGTATCAAGCTGGTTGAGCAATCGTCGTTGGAGCACAAGATTCAGTCAAATGCCAATAAGATGATCACACAGAAGGAGATTGAAGCAGATAATAAAAGATTGGAGAAGTCCAAGCTGCAGCTTAACAAGATCAAGTACGAACTTGGGAAGCTAAACGATAGATTGAAGAACCCGAGAACCAAAATCTCGCAGAAGGAGGAGATCAAGAAGCATATACAATTGATAACTGATGAGCAATTGATACCCACGCAATCAGATATCAGTGATATTGAGCAGCGGCTACACCAAAATCAAGCACAAAGTAAAGATGCAGAAGATGTTGCTGACGGTGGCAGACTGCCCAATGAAACGGAGAAGGATTTTCTTATCAGAACTGGTAAAATTACAGCATTTGGTAACAGTGCAGGCTTCGTCGTGGATGAAGATCAACAGCATAAAGAACCACATGAATTAGTCTCTCACCAAAATCTAAGAATACCCGGGTTCTCACACGTATCATCTAAAGAAATCTTCGAAGATGAAGATGATGATGAGGAAAATATAAATGTCTCAAGAAAGAGAAAGACCATCAAGGATGAAGATGAGGAAGATGACTACATTAGTGATACACAAGATGACTTTAGTGGAAGCGAATACGAGTATAGTGGGAATAAGGCAAAGAAACCAAAGCTTCTAAGTGATGATGATATCAGAAACACTGATGACGGTGTTGAGTCCTTTTATCAAGATAGACTGAATACTTGGGTTTACAGACGGTCTCACCTTAGAGGGAGCGCAAACACTGACAAAGCTGATGATACACCTGAATGGTTTAAGCCACATCCTAATCTCCCAGATGCAGTCCTCAATTCTGACTTTAAGGTTCCTGGTGATATATATCCATCACTTTTCGATTACCAAAAAACAGGTGTACAATGGCTTTATGAACTATATCAACAAAAGCACGGTGGTATAATCAGTGATGAGATGGGGTTGGGCAAAACTATTCAAATTATTTCATTCCTAGCGGGACTACACTATTCAGGCAAACTGGATAAGCCAGTATTGATCGTATGCCCCGCCACGGTCATGACACAATGGGTTAACGAGTTCCATACATGGTGGCCACCTTTCAGAACAATGGTCTTACATTCAATAGGTACGGGTATGGCTAAGGGTAAATTTAAAGAAGAAGATTTTGAAAAACTTTTAATGAAAGAGGGCGATGGTACTTCAGCAGATGATAATGAAAACGCAACCTTGAGAGCATTAGAGAAAAATTCAAATGTCACCGCTATAATGGAAAGAGTCTTAACAAAAGGCCATGTTGTAATAACTTCATACGTGGGGCTTAGAATTTACGAAGCTCATTTGCTGGACGTTGATTGGGGGTATGTCGTGCTCGACGAAGGTCACAAGATTAAAAACCCGAACTCAAATATTACAATATTGAGCAAAAGGCTGAAAACTTACAACCGAATCATCCTATCAGGTACACCAATTCAAAACAACTTGGTCGAGTTATGGTCTCTGTTTGATTTCATCTTCCCTGGCCGATTGGGGACTCTACCCATTTTCCAAGAAGAGTTTGAAACACCCATTAAAGTAGGTGGTTATGCTAATGCAAGTAATCTTGATGTGAAAGTTGGTTATCAAAAAGCTGTGATCTTGAAAGAATTGATTCAACCTTTTCTACTAAGGCGGGTTAAGATGGATGTTGCCAGAGATCTACCTTCCAAACAAGAGTTCGTGTTGATGTGTCGTTTAACTCAATATCAAAAGGACAAATATCTGGAGTTCTTGAAGTCTACTGAATTCAAAATCAATTCATATCTGGGTGCCATTGATACATTGAGGAAAATATGTAACCATCCTGACTTGGCTGATGTTCATTATATTGGGAAAGAAGCAGGTTATGGCGATCCTGCCAAATCAGGGAAAATGCAAGTTTTGAGATCACTTTTACCACAGTGGAAGCAAGAGGGACATAAGATCTTGCTGTTTACACAGACAAAGCAAATGATGACTATTTTGGAGAAATTTTTGAATAAGAGCCTGAAAGATTTCAAGTATATGAAGATGAGTGGAGAAACGGGTATTGGGAAGAGACAAGACATGATTTATGCGTTCAACAATGAGGATTATGACTTGTTTCTCTTGACAACGAAAGTTGGTGGGTTAGGTGTCAATCTCACAGGTGCTGATCGTGTGATAATCTTTGATCCGGATTGGAACCCATCGACTGATCTACAGGCAAGAGAGCGTGCCTGGAGATTGGGTCAAAAGAAGGAAGTGTTGATTTATAGACTGATTATTGGGGGTGCAATAGAGGAGAAAATTTATCATAGGCAAATCTTTAAACAGTTACTCACTGATAAGATCTTGAAAGACCCTAATCAAAAAAGATTTTTCAAAAACAGTGAGCTACATGATTTGTTCACGCTATCAGATTTTGACGATAATTCAGGGAATATCTTTCAACAAGCAGGTAAAGGTAAGAAAGACCAAGACGATCTTGCGAAGATCCAGGATATCAATGGTGTTAGCAAGTTGGAAACTTACAAAGAGGATACTACGAAGGAAACAGAGGGTGATAGACTATTATCTGGCTTGTTTAAGAACACAAAGGCAGTATCACAAGCTATCAAACATGATGATATTGTGAAAACCCACTCTACCCCAAAAGACGACCTTTTGGAGCGTGAAGCCCGAAAGGCAGCTACTGAAGCACTAGAGGCTTTGAAGAAATCCAGAAGGCAGGTTAAGAAAGCTGGATTAGGTGTTCCAACATTTACTGGTAAATTTGGTCTTGCAGGTCGTTCTAGAACGGCATCTCCCGGATTGGGTAACAAGAGTAGGACCGGTTCACCTTTTGTCAATGGATCTTTGTCAAAATCCCCAGCACCTGCCTCTTCAGCTTCCATCTTGGCTAATATTAAGAAAGTTAAAGAAGCCGCCAATGCCAATGGTAAAGAATCACAATTGGCTAAGAACTCCAAACTGGTTGATGATATGAGAGCCTATTTGGCCAAGCAGGAAGGTATGTTTGCCAAATCTGGGGATATTTTGAAAGACGTTTCAGTGGAAATCAATGATCAGAAGGATTTGACTGTGGTTAGATCAATGTTAAAGGGGATTGCGAGATGGGACACTGCAAGGGCAGGCTGGGTCCTGAAAGAGGAGTTTAAATAGACAATAGTTGATCTTTTTTACAGCGGAGTTTTAGATGCAAAAAAAGTCGTAGATCTATTAAAAAAGTTATACAAGGGATGGGATAATAGTAGCTATACCGGCTTAGTATGAACGACCAAACATGGTGTAGTTGATAGCCTTTTCACCACACTTGACACACTTTTGGTCTGGTTTCAAAGTTGGTTGATCGAATGGGATACATAATGATTTAGCACCCATACTTGGAGCTTTTTCATCAACTTCTTCTTCTTCACCATCATCCTTCTTGGCAGAGGCGTCTTTAATGTCTTCTTCACATTCCATAACACCACACCATGGGGCCAAGATAACGTTTTTGTTGTTCAAAGCTGGAACGAAATCCTTCCAGTCTTCGACAATGACTCTGTGAGTGTCAAAAGCTTCTTTAGCCTTTGAGAAAAGGGCATCATGGAATTCATCCAAAATTTCAGGGATTCTTTTTTCCAAGTCATCGAGGGCCACGGTGTATTTCTTGGAATCGTTACGACGAACCACGGTGACTTGTTTCTTTTCAAGATCCTTTGGACCAAATTCCAAACGGATTGGTAAACCTTTCAATTCCCAATCGGAGAATTTCCAACCTGGGGAGTAGTTGGTACGGTAATCACCAATGGCTCTGATACCGGCTTTAGTCAATCTAGTTTCAATTTCCTTAGCACCATCGTAGATAGCATTTTCTTGCTCTTTTGAAGTCTTAGCAGTGACACCAACTGGGATGACAACGGCTTGGTTTTGAGCAACTCTTGGTGGGATAACTAAACCTTTGTTATCGGAGTGGACCATAGTCATGACACCAATAACACGAGTGGATAGACCCCAAGAGTTTTGCCAAGCGAATAATTTTGGTTTATCTGGACCTTCTGGGTTTTCGACACTAATGTTGAACATCTTGGAGAAGTTTTGACCTAAACAATGGGAAGTGGCACCTTGGATACCACGACCAGTAGCTGGGATATAACCTTCCACAGTGGTTGTGTAAAGACCACCGGCGAATTTTTCCTTTTCAGTTTTCTTACCTTTGACAACTGGAACGGCTAACAAGTCTTCATAGATAGCGGTGTACCAGTCCAAGATTTGCAACACTTCGGCATCAGCTTCTTCAAAAGTCAAATGAGCAGTGTGACCTTCTTGCCACAAGAATTCTCTTGTTCTTAAAAATGGTTGTGGATGCTTAAATTCCCATCTAACAACGGAGTTCCATTGGTTTAATTTCAATGGTAAATCTCTGTGAGATTGGATCCATTTAGCATAGTATGGATACATGACAGTTTCAGAGGTTGGTCTAATGGCAACTGGTTCTTCCAAATCGGATTGACCAGCTTTAGTGACCCAAGCGACTTCTGGAGCGAAACCTTCAATATGGTCCTTTTCTTTTTCCAAGACTCTTGAAGAGACAAACATTGGGAAATAAGAGTTCTTGACACCGATGGATTTGATTCTTTGGTTGAAGAAATCTTGGATAGCTTCCCAAATGGCGTATGAGGCAGGTCTCAAGATGTAACAACCAGAGACATCGTAGTATTCCAACATTTCACCCTTGGTTAAGATTTGTTGGTACCAACCTGGGAAATCCAAGAACTTATCAACGGTGACACCGATCAATTTGGCATCTTCCAATTGAGCATTGCTTTTAGCTGGGGTTTCCTTAGCTTCCTTCTTAGCTGGAGCTGGAGTTGGAGCTGGAGCAGCGGAGAAATCAACTGTGATTAATTCAACACCAGTGGATTGCAAGTAACCTAAGATTGATTTACCCTCGATAGCGGCCTTGGAAGATTCGGTAGCCAATTCGTAGACAGTGGCTTCAGAGATTTGTTGATCAACAAGCACTTTAATTTTACCAGCATGATCTTTAGTGATGTTGGCAACGGAGAATTCCTTTGGAGAGACTTGGAAGAATTCTTGGACCAAGTCTTCTTTGGCTAATCTTGGGTCTTTGGCACCGGCAGCTGAAGCGATCAATGGAGATGGAGTAGCAGTTGATTGTAAGGCAAAGACAACGATTGGGACCGGAGTTGCAGATTTGGCGGTTTTTGGCTTGAAGACCAAGGCCTTTGTAGCGACGGCGTCTTGGGCAGAGACCTGAGCGATGGATAAAGCGGCAAGGGATGATTCTAAGGCCATTTTAGTGGTACACCTGGAGAGAATAGACTTGTCTTTATCTTGTATTGTGCCATTGATTCTGATATCAACACTTTTTTCCACCAAGCACCAAAAAAAAATCCAAAATTTTTTGCGTGGATGCGGCGCGTACCGGGAACTCCGAGATGCCCTGATTGGAGTTTAGAGTGTGATTTCACAGTAAATTTGGAGTGGGAAAGGAGGAGATTGTAGTAGGAGGATTGTACTGGGGAGTGTGTCTTTCTCCCATTTTTTGCAGTTGATTTCTGTGTTGTTTGAGTGTGTTTTGCTGGGTCTAATGGTACATGTCAATACTGAGATAATATTGTCACGGGGAAGTGAAAAATCAGACACCAAAGCTACATGATAGCCACATATATCTCCAGCCATTGATAGCAACACAATCGATAACAATACCTCATTACCATTCCAATTGATAGAACTCAAGCACCATACAATTAATTGTGTCCAAACCCTGGAAATTCAAGGCCGGGTTGCGTTCGCGAACTCAGTCATCGCCGGATTTTGGTGATGGATGTTCGAGAACGATCGTCTCTTTAATACTGGAAAGAATTTGACTCAAAACATACCTGGAAGGACTGCTACTAGATCAACAACAATGTCTGAACTATACATTAACGACACCACTGGTGTGGACGATGCCACTGCCACCGGTTCCAAGGAAGCCCCATACAAGACTCCAGCCTACGCTTTATACGTTAAAGAGGATGCCAAATTGTTCGTCTACAAGAAAGATGAAGAAACTGATGGTTACGTTGAAATCAGTGCCAGTGCCTTGAAGAAAGCTAAGAAAGGTGTTGACGGTTTGAAGAAGAAGGCTGAAAAGGCCAAATTGGCCGAAGCTCAAAAGGCTCAAAGGGAAGCCGATGAAGCTGCTAAGAAGTTGGAAGCCATGAAGATCACTTTGAAAGAAGATGAATCATTACCAAAAGCCATCAAGGCCAAGATTAGAGACTTGAAAGTCGACCAAAGATACAAAGTTTCCGGTTGGGTCCATAGATTCCGTTCTCAAAAGGGTCTTGCCTTCATTGTCTTGAGAGATGGTACTGGTTTTTTACAAGCCGTCCTAAGTGGTGATTTGGCTAATGCTTACCAAACCCAAACCCTAAGTTTGGAATCATCTGTTACTTTGTACGGTACTGTGCAAAAATTACCAGAAGGTAAACAAGCCAGTGGTGGTATCGAATTAGTTGTTGACTACTATGAAGTCATTGGTTTAGCTCCAAGTGGTGATGATGCCTTCACTAACAAGATCCAAGAAGGTGCTGATCCATCATTATTATTGGATCAACGTCACTTGGCCCTACGTGGTGAAACTTTAAGTGGTGTTATGAAAGTCCGTGCTGCTTTATTGAAAGCCATTAGAAGAGTTTACATCGAGGAAGGTATCACTGAAGTGACTCCACCATGTATGGTTCAAACCCAAGTTGAAGGTGGTTCCACTTTGTTCAAATTGGACTATTATGGTGAAGAATCATACTTGACCCAATCTTCTCAATTATATTTGGAAACTTGTTTACCAGCCCTTGGTGACGTTTACTGTATCCAAGAATCCTTCAGAGCGGAAAAATCTCACACTCGTCGTCATTTATCAGAATATACCCATGTTGAAGCTGAATTGGTTTTCTTGACTTTCGATGAATTATTAACCCATATCGAAACTTTGATCTCCAAGGCTGTTCAATACGTTTTGGAAGATGAAGTTGCCGGTCCAATCATTAAGCAATTGAACCCAGATTTCGTCCCACCTCAATTACCTTTCAAACGTATGGAATACATCCACGCTTTGGAATGGTTGAACGAACACGGTGTTCCAAATGAAGATGGTGAAGCTTTCAAATTCGGTGACGATATCGCTGAAGCCGCTGAACGTAAAATGACCGATGACATTGGTGTTCCAATCTTGTTGACCCGTTTCCCAGCTGAAATCAAATCCTTCTACATGAAGCGTTGTTCCGATGACCCAAGAGTCACTGAATCCGTCGATGTCTTGATGCCAACCGTTGGTGAAATCACCGGTGGGTCCATGCGTTCCGAAGGTCTTGACGAGTTAATCGAAGGTTTCAAACGTGAAAACATTCCAGATTATGAAAAGGCTTACTACTGGTTCATTGACCAACGTAAATACGGTACCTCTCCACACGGTGGGTACGGTCTAGGTACCGAACGTATCTTGGCCTGGTTGACCAACAGATTTACTGTCAGAGACTGTTCCTTGTATCCTCGTTTCAGTGGTAGATGTAAGCCATGAGCTCTAATTGTATAAATTAATAATTGTTTAATTGATATAGATTTTAGTATGGTGCTTTATTGACCCGTAGTAAAATTGGCAGATAGAAATTTTAACCCGATGGAAAATGGCAGATTTTTCCATTTCCGCGAATTCGTTCTGCACTGATTAGGAAAAAAATTTAAAGTTATGATTCACTATCACGGCGTTTTCTTAAAACGGACATCGAGATCGTGGGCAGGAAATATAAAAACCAGAGATTATGTCTTGATTGAAACTTGTACAACCAACAATTCAACAATTGGATTAATACAATATACTTATACACAATGTCTGACAAACCAGCTGAACTTAAATTATGGGGTGGTAGATTCACCGGTGCCACTGACCCATTGATGCACTTATACAATGCTTCATTACCATATGATCAAAAAATGTACTCTGCTGATATCGAAGGTACCAGAGTTTACACTTCAGGTTTACAAAAATTGGGTTTAATCACAGAACACGAACTATCAGAAATCCACAGAGGGTTGGAACAAATCAAGAAAGAGTGGGCTGCTGGTGAATTTGTGGAGAAAGATGGTGATGAAGATATCCATACTGCCAATGAAAGAAGATTAGGTGAAATCATTGGTCGTCAAATCTCTGGTAAAGTCCACACTGGTAGATCAAGAAACGATCAAGTCGCCACTGATATGAGAATCTTTGTCCGTGAAGAACTGACAAAAATTTTGGGCTTCTTAAACGAATTGATCTTGACCATTATCAAGAGAGCCGAATCCGAGATTGATGTCTTGATGCCAGGTTACACCCATTTACAAAGAGCTCAACCTATCCGTTGGTCTCATTGGTTAAGTATGTACGCTACCTACTTCACCGAGGATTACAAGAGATTGAAACAAATCATTGAAAGATTAAACGTTTCTCCATTAGGTGCCGGTGCCCTAGCTGGTCATCCATATGGTATTGATAGAGAATTCTTGGCTGAAAACTTGGGATTCCAAGGTGTTATTGGTAACTCTCTTGCTGCCGTTTCAGATAGAGATTTCGTTGTGGAAACCATGTTTTGGTCCTCTTTATTCATGAACCATGTTTCAAGATTTAGTGAGGATTTAATCATTTACTCTACTGCTGAATTTGGTTTCATCAAGTTAGCTGATGCTTACTCTACAGGTTCTTCATTGATGCCACAAAAGAAGAACCCAGATTCTTTGGAATTGTTGAGAGGTAAATCTGGTAGAGTTTTCGGTTCCTTAGCTGGGTTCTTGATGTCCATCAAATCTATCCCATCAACCTATAACAAAGATATGCAAGAAGATAAAGAACCATTATTTGATTGTTTAACCACTGTGGAACACTCTGTCTTGATCTCCACTGGTGTTATTTCCACTTTGTCCATTAACAAGGAAGCCATGGAAGGTGCCTTGACCATGGATATGCTTGCCACTGATTTGGCTGATTATTTGGTCCGTAAAGGTGTTCCATTTAGAGAAACTCATCACATTTCTGGTGAATGTGTCAAGACCGCTGAAGATTTGAAATTGTCTGGTATTGATCAATTGACTTTGGAACAATTCAAGCAAATCGATTCAAGATTCGAAGACGATGTTAAAGATACTTTTAGTTTTGAAGTTTCCGTTGAAAGAAGAACAGCCACTGGTGGTACTGCTAAATCTGCTGTTACAAAGCAATTGGAAGCTTTGAAAGCCCAATTGAAATAGAATAATAATATTTGTCATTAATTAAATAGGTTTATATACAAGTCTGTGTTTTGTGATCATCCAAAGTAGTTATCAAAATAGTTTCTGATTAGCCACCCTGGGATTAAATGGCCGAAATTGTTTAAGAATCTGGCACCGGTACCGACATATTCCACTGCAGAGTTATCATCATTATATAGCAAATCAAATATCTTGTAGTGCAAGTTTTTCAACGCTATGCCTTTGATACCATAGTTTTTTTTCGAGTTATTGCAATTGATCGATATTGAACCCAATTTGATATTGGTAACGTTTAAACCTTGGTAATCTTGTGCCAAGTTTTGTGATAGCGATTGTAAGAACTGAGATGTTATATTTTCAACAGAATGATATGTTAGTTGTACAGATGAAGATAAAATTGGAGTCAAGATTATTATGTTTGAATCAAATTTCTCAGCAATGCCTATTAGTCCATTAGTGAACAAGTTCAGTGGTAACAACATCTTGTTCTGTATGTTGCTTGTCCACATTGCACTGGGGATCATCCCCATTTTCCCCGTGGGGCAGTATTGATCAGGTATCACAATGATACCTACAAGATCGAGTTTATTTGGTAATGCACCTTGAAATGGGATATGGTCTGAGCTTAACAAGTAGTCAAATTTCCGCAATTGTTCAGTATTGAATTCATCTGTAGCCTCTGTACCAAGATCATTGGAGACAATGAGACTCTTGATATCCTGAACCGATTCGTTATTGAAGAATCTCAAATCGGCTTTAGAGTTTGTAGAGGTGATGTACACTATGAAACCTCTATTCTCCAAATCATTAGCCACGTATCTCGTCAATGGTTCAGTAACAGACCCAACTATCAGCACAACATCTTTCCTGGCACCGTTTGGCAAACGCTCTGCTCTTCTTCTCGTTTTCTTCTGAGGCAATTGGAGCCATTGATAACCATAAAACACACCTAGCGCCACTGTGGAAACACCCAGCACCGAGCACGCCAACTTGTTCTTCCTCCAGAACCACACAGCACCATTGCCACTATAGCTACTGCTACCACTTCCACTTTCCACAAAGTCCACCACCAGCTCGTCTTCACCAGCAACAGACTTGTAACCCGCCACCACTGTGTCTTTGACCGATGAGGCCGCCCTGCTCACTGCACTGCTAGCGCTGTCCAGCGTGCGCTGTGCCCGCTGCCCGACGTAGTACACAGAGTCGAATGCCCTGTCCACGATGTCGCCCATGATTTAAAGCCCTTTGATTTGTATCAGATTCATGGATTAATATATATATATATATATATAGTCAATAGTACTAGTAATAAATTTGATCTTTATTTTAGTGCGCGCGAACCGGTTCTGCCTATGATTGTTCATTTGAAATCACCAGGAACAACCTGGCACTTCCCGCTACAAAACCAGCTGGAAAAGGCACAACAGGCACGGAAAGCCACTGAGAAGAGCAACCAGATAGAGAATAAACAGCAATGGGTATCAACAATCCAGTTCCAAGAAGCTTGAAGAGCGAAACAAAGTATGTACTGTGGTAACTAGTGGATGATGGAGGACGGGTGTTGAACGAGCCGGGGATTCTGGGAAGGGTTTTTGGATGTGGTTTAAACGAGAGAGAAATAAAGCACGGTTTACGAGCATCGGTAGCAATTAGACGAGTGGCATTTATCACAATGGTTTAGATTCCTTCATTGATCACAAATTATACCAAATACTCACCAAACTGGCCAGAGCTGAGGTATCATAATTGCTCGTCGGCTCTTGCTAAGTGTTATTCCGAAAAGTCCATATACTCATAGGCAATTTAATAAGGACAACCTTCTTCAACATCGACCACCAGGATTCCTACCATTATATCGCCGTCGCAACTCAAATGAACAGTTTACTAACCTAGTGCCCTCTCCGGCACACACAGGAAAGCTGCCAAAATTTTGGCCAATTTCATCAAACCTAACCAAATGTTGGGAACAGACCAAATCATCCCACCAGACGTTTTGCAAAACGCAAAGGGATTAGCAATCATCACAGTGTTGAAAGCTGGGTTCCTATTCTCCGGGAGAGCTGGTTCAGGTGTCATCGTGGCTCGTCTACCGGATGGCTCTTGGTCTCCACCATCTGCTATTGTCACCGCAGGTGCAGGTGTCGGTGGTCAAGTTGGTGCCGAGTTGACAGATTTCGTCTTTATCTTAAACACTCAACAAGCCGTTAACTCATTTGCACAGGCAGGGTCTATCACACTAGGTGGTAACATCTCTGTCGCCGCAGGTCCCCTAGGTAGAAATGCCGAGGCTGGTGGTACAGCTTCTTTGAAATCTGCTGCCGCCATCTTTTCATACTCCAAAACAAAAGGTTTATTCGCAGGTGTCTCATTAGAAGGTTCCGCTATCGTGGAGAGAAGAGAGGCAAATAGAAAGTTTTATGGTGATAATTGTAAAGCTAGACAAATCTTGGCCGGTAGAGTCGAAGCTCCACCTGCAGTGGAACCATTGTTCAGAGTCCTTGAGTCTAGAGCCTTCACAAAGAGAAGAGCTTATGATGACGATGATGATTACTACAACGATATCCCAGATTTCAACTCGGATACTACCTCGATGGATAGCGATAACAACTCTTCATACCATAGAGGTGGTGCATTCAGCAGAGGCTCAAAATCAAACTCAAAATCAAACGGCTCATCATCAAGAAGAAGAACATCAGCTTACTCTGATGACGATTATTCCGATGGCGAACAGGATTACTACACTAGAGGAAGCTCTACAAGAGGAGCTGCAGGAGGCTCCTCCTCATCAAGAAAACCAACAAAGGGTTCATCATGGGAAGATGACGTCTATGACAAATTTGACTCCTCAAGCTCCAGAAACAGAGGTAGATATAACGATGATGATGACGACGTTGATGACTTGAACCGTCGTTTCCAAAAATCTCATTTTGGTAACAATAATAACAATAGCTCCAGTGCTCCATCAAGACCAAGATCCGAAAAGCCAAATTTCGGTTCACCATCCTCCTCTGGGCAGCCAAGAGGTTCCAAAGCCATTGCCCTATACTCATTCGAAGGCGAACAAAGTGGCGATTTGCCATTTAGAAAAGGTGACGTGATCCAAATAATAAAAAAATCTGAATCCACTGATGATTGGTGGACCGGAAGGGTTAACGGGAAAGAAGGTATCTTCCCAGCAAATTACGTGGAATTGGCTTGAATATAATCCACTCATGATACGGTTTGATACTATATATAAGAGCTTGCCTCCCGAATTCATTTCCTGTTGTATAAAATTTCCTTTTTTTCTGTATTCTGATCCGAGATGAATATATATTGTTTATCTATATACTAATAGGTCAACGTATTCAGTGGAGATCTGCCATACACACCATATATGTTTCGCTCAGTTTGTAATCATTTGAGCAAAATTAATCGTACATATATATATATATATATAGATCCAGCTAGAATGAGAGATCAAAGTGATCAATTGACAATAATGTATATGTATATATACAGCTACGTCATTAATAAACGAAAGAATCTTAATTACTCTATATTGATGCTTTTTTTTTACTTTTTTGGTTTTCCTATTTTTTTTGTTTTTTTTTGTTCATGTCGGTGTTTTGGTAGATACGTGTATGGGAACATAGCTACTTTGTGTTTTGGGTATAGTGCACCGGGTCGTATCATTGCTTTAATCATCTTTCAAAGCCTAACAACTTGATGGAGTTGATTAAACGATCTTTAAATTCTCTTTCATAGTGAACATCCAACTCGATGAGTTGCGCGGCTTTCTCGACAACTTCAGGGTCCTGATGCCAGAATGTAATGAAAAGATAGTTCAAAATCTTCTTTAAATTACGGCGTCGAGTGGCAGATGGGAATGACAAAAAGTTAATTTGACGCAACGACAACTTTTCAATCTTTTCCTGAAGCTCTTGGTTCAACAATGTTTCGTAAGAGGTACCACAGATATCTTGATAGCTCAAAGGTAAGTTGTCAGATTTCACTAAGCCACTACCACTGTTCTTCTCAGTATACGGAGGACTTGGAAGCTGATAAAGTTTATAGTTGTTGCTGATATTTCGAGAGTCCATGTGATAGCATTGTTGATCCAGCGGTGGCGAGTTTAAAGTTGTGAAAGTTGAACCTGTACCTGTGTTTTGTGAAAGCCCGAGAGGTACTGACTGGAGGGAATTGTAAGAGTTCAGTCTTGGAATAACATAGTTTGATATCGGAGGAGAAGTTGGGATATGATCAAATGGATGGAAGCTATTCGAAAATCCACTATTCGAGAAGTGCACATTAAGTTCAGAGTCCGTTCGATGTCTGACTTTACCCATCTCAATGTTTTCATGTTGTACCTTCTTAGGAGCATCATGTCTATCTGGTGCTCTGGATTTTGAAGTAGTTGTTGTTTTGGTCTTTTCTTCATTTAAAGGCACAAGACTGGTTTGAAGTAGCAACCCTGACAAATTCACGCCATTCAACTTCTGATGGATGGTAATTGCATCGTGCTTTTTCTCAAATTCGATATAGTTTTCCCCAACAGACTTTTGGAACGAATATTTGATCACTTTGCCCTCCAATTTGTAACTTCTTAAAAATAATTTGAAGAAGTTTTCGTTGACAGACTGTGGGAGGTTGTAAACATACAACTTTGTGTAATGAGAGGTCTTAGTAGCGCCTTGATTCTCCTCTTCTAGCTGTGGTGATGTACTGGTGGCTGGCCCACTCTCTGATAACAACGCCTTTTGACGCTCACTCTTCTTTAAAGCCTTAACGCAGGTTAACCTTTTACCTTTGTACATTACCTTATCACATTTCTTGATGGCATCTAACGCACTCTGGTGGTTATCAAAAGTTATCAAGGCCCATGTTGATTTGTATGTTGCAATCGTTTCTTTGTAAATCTCAACAACTGTACCGAACGGTTCAAAAATGGCATTAATGTCATCTTGAGTAACAGTTATAGGTAAACCTTTCACATAGACTTGAGTAAATGCTTCTGAACCCACACTCTCAGCAGGTGTATTCAGTAGTTCAGAGCCAGACATTTGACGAGACTTACCAAGACTCATCGCTCTAGGGTTGGCACTGACAGCATATCTAGGTGCTTTAGATACCACTTTATTAGATTTTGAGTCGACGGTTGTTGTAAGACTGGAAGTTCTCAAAGCTTTTGGTATATGGATCGAGCAGTGTATTGTTGACCCATCCACCTTGGTGTTATTATAACGATTGACAAATTCCTCAGCTACCTGTTTGTCTTGGAACGAAATGAAACCTTGTCTTTTTTCCAAGTCAAGCTTGCAAGATAGAATAGTACCAATATGTTTGAACTTTTCATAGAACAGACGCAATGTCAAGTTCTTAATGTTGAGATTGGCCACAAAAACGTTGGTTGACAAAAACAGTTTATTTTTTCCTGTCATATAAGGCATGATTCTAATCTCCTTGTCCTGAATCATAGTATAGTTTAGATCCTCCATAGCCCTTTGAGCTTCCAGCTCATTCGAAAAATTGACATAACCATAACCTAATGACGATTTATCAACAGGTGAAGTACAAATCTTGGCTGACAAAAAAGAATCATAATTCTTGAAGAGCTCGTAAAGACTCTTTTCGGGAAAGGACTTGTTCAAGTCACCAACGTAGAGAGTGGTATAATTCTCTGAGGATTCTTTTGTAGTGGAATTGATTTTTTTGGTGGAGGACCCCAACGAATCACGGTTTGAAGAAACAGAATTTTTGAGCTTTGGTTTCAACGAGTCATGTTGTTTATTGGTATTCAATGGCTCTGTGTTTTCATCGTTGACATCATCATCTCTTTGTTGAACATTGGAGTTGGTACATGTATTGCCGATATTGAACTTTTTGAAGTCATTGAGAAGGTCACTCATGCGATCTCTTGAGGCACCATACAATGTACTGTTGATGGATCCCAACCTTTGTAAACCAACGGTAGTTTCTTTGACCATGATAACTATAATTTGTTGTGTTTTTCGAATTGCTCGTCTTGTTTTGAACTACTGTATGTGGTTGAAGATCAAGACAGCTATGCTTCCAACCGCATTATATAGATTCTTTTCAGACATTGGTACCCTTATTGGCTTTGTGTTCATGTTGCCTCGGTGTGGTGGGTTTGGCGCTTTTGTGGCAATAGCTATGCCAATCGATTTATCACTTTTCATCAAATGTACACAAAACCATACAAAGTCGCGGAGATGTAACTATGAAGAATATATACTATTATAACTATGTACTAATTTGTATAAAACAAAACATACACAAGTTGAATCATTGGTCTCGTAGTTTTAATTCAAATCACCAAATTGTGTTTCTTTTTGGCATCCTGAAGATGCACACTTTTTGTATGGATTATTGGTCTCTATAACGATGAAGTCCACCTAGAACAAATCATCAAAAAAATCATACACTTAAGATATCTCTACCGAATAAACCTCTCTTCAACCAATCCAAAAATAGTAAGACTCTGACTCTGAAACTGACAGCTTGAGCGAAGTAACTACCTCTCCACAAGTACATGGCGACTAACCCACCAACGAATGAGTAACCTGGTAAATCGAAAACGGCGGAGTTACCAATGTAGGCCAATGAACCCAAATGTTTGTATTGGAATGGTTTGGAAATGGCATCATCAATGTCACCGTCCAATATTTCATTGACTGACAATGAGAAAGAAGATTTAGCCAATTTGGATAATTTCTTACCCAAGTATTTACCTTGTTGATGAGCTCTTTGAGCAGTAGCTGGTAGAGATGTAATTCTGGAGTCAACATCTTTTAGTAAGGCGGCAACTTGATCAAATGAGAGATGACCGGTTCTTTTTTCATCATAGATTGGGACCAATTCGTTCAAGAAGTTCAAAGCCTCAGATGCTTGAGGATGTCTCTTGGAAATTTCAGTACCTAACTCGAAAATTTCAGAGTAACTCAATTTCAAATGCTTGATATCCTCATCAGTGATGATTTCACTGGAGGAGATGTGCTTCAAATGTTTGTCAACAATGTATTTACGAACATATTCCACTGTATGTTCGGCAATGTCGGTTCTAACAGTAGAACAATCACCGATAGCATAGACATCACCCAAAGGAGCACCATAGACTCTTAAATGAGAATCTGTTTCGATAGCTCTTTTGTTTCTTTGGGAACCAGCTAAAGATGTGACAATTTCTTGGGCCAAAGGGTTTTGTGCAACACCTGTAGACCATAAACATAAACCGAATGGTAAACTCTTCAATTCTGGCTTCCCATCGGCATTCATTTGGTTGAATATAACTTCATCTGGCAAAACTTTGACAACTCTTGAATTTGTTAAAACATCAATGGTTTCCTTTCTAAATCTTTCAGTTGCATATTCAGAGATTCTTTCATCGTAAGTGTTTAAGATGTTAGATCTTGATTGAATAACATGAACACTCAATTGTTGTCTCAAGATGTTTGGGTAAGATTTTGGCAAATCTTCATTCAATAAATCGAAAATTTCCGCAGCGAACTCAACACCAGTTGGACCACCACCACAGACGACGAAACTTAACAATCTTTTACGTTCTTCCTCGGTTGTAGTTGGTAAACAGGCCTTTTCCAGCAAATACGTAATTTTCTTTCTAATTTCCATTGCATCCTCAGCGGTTTTCAATTGATTACAGTACTCTAACCCTTCAACACCATGGGTATTTGAGTTTGAACCAACTGCAACAACCAATTTATCGTATGGGACATAAAATTCTTTCTTTTCACCGGTCAATTGCTCAATTTGATGAACCTTGACCAATTTATCACTGAATTCAACTTTGTCGGCATATGCTTCCAAATAGTGACCATCTAATTTATTGACAATCTTTCTAATACTTTCAATAAGGGTCTTAACTTCTAATGTACCAGTAGCGGCAGATGGTAACAATGGGGTGAAAAGGAAATAATTAGTTGGGGATATCACAGTGACGTCGTAGTCACCATGGTTTAAGCTCTTCAACACAGCAACAGAACCCCAACCAGAACCTAAGACGACCAATTTTGGTCTGTAACGCAATTGTTCTTTCTCAGTAGTGTCATAATCATCCAATTTGTATTTCATAATAGGTAAGTTTTCTGGACCACCTTTATTTGGATTTAGAGCTAATGCGTTAATCTTGATGTTTTCTGGTAGGTCATCTGGATGATAAGTAGTAGCATCGTAAATGAAGAAGGATAAGACCAAGACAGTAATAGTACTTGTTCCTAAACCAATAGCTAAAATTGAGAATTTAAGACATTTACCAATGGTGGTATCGTTCATGAAAGTTTTTCTTTTTGGAATTGTCTTTGGGAACTCTAGATTCGAAGATTTCAATTGACTTGTAGTGGAAATGAATCTTGAATTGTTCAATAGTCTGTTTGATGTGAATAGAGCGTTGTGTTTGGTTGCAATAGATGAGGACCTAGCCGCTGTGGTTAGAAGTCTCTTTGAAACAGCGTTAAGGCTGCTCTTCATGAGAGAGCTTCTCAATGGATTGTATGCAAATGACATGACTGGCTGAGCAGTGAGTACCAGCTTGAGCTTTTAGATTTGTCCTGATAATCGTCTAATTGAAGTGTCTATAGCTCAAAGTTATTGTAGCAAGTTTCTAGGGCAAACCTAACGAGAGAAAGAGAGCCAATGGTGAAATAAAAAGCAGAAGTGAAGAAGACTAGACGGGAATGCTTCCAATGCTTTGTTGTGTATGAAGAACCTTGACTTATTCGACCCCAGAAATACTCAGATTTGTTGTCGAATGGACTGTATGGTAGAAGATATGAACTAAACAACGTTTCGACTTTTTTTGCGCCAATGGGAAATTGGTGTAAATCTATTGTTTCGGACCAGTGTTGCCAATGTAAAAGGCTCACTTCAGCGCCGCCAATTCAGTGAGCAGACGGCCTGGAAGGGACCCGGGATCTAGGCTGGAGATTCCAGTCTGGCTACAGTATTCACGTCGGCAATCGGGTGTTGTTATGGTTAGGCTACGTGTATATCAATAGATCTACTAGATATCTTTAACTAGTGTTGACGCCAAATCACATCGGTGACCGTACAACTTACAAGTTGAGTATACAAACAGTGGTGTTAATCGTGATATTTGATGCTCTCCAGAAAATGGCCTGTCACTGATTCCACCCAACAGCGCCATTGGTTTAAGTGACCTTCAGGGAGACTCATCAAGTTACCTTTGCTCTGATTTGTCTCTCGCCAAATCCAGGTGTACTTGAAGCTCAGGAAAATCCACACCCAATTTATTATGCGGCCACTAACTAATGGAAAAGAGGCTTCCATATATATATAATTCTCAGTCAATTGAGCTTCTACTGATGGAATTGCGTGGACTATATATACTATTTAAGCAAGGCGCCCCCCTAGTCTTACTACAGTCTACCACCGATCGATCAATATGGGTTGCTCTTCCTGTTCATGTCTCGACTCTCAACAACCTCTCTGACGTACTCCCTATTTTCCCACATCTTTGAGAGATCGGGAATTTGGGATCTGGATAAGTTATTCCGAAAAACGCCAACGTTGCAGTTTTTTTCTTCTACGATCGATTTTCGTCAAAGAAAATTGCGCAGATTTGCGCGCGCAATTACCTATTATGGCCACCTCTTTAGTGTGAGGGAGCTCTCATTTCGCACGGCCACCAGAACTCGTCCTTGTTAGCTCAGTTGGTAGAGCGTTCGGCTTTTACAGTCCAAGGGAACACCCATTTCTGGAAGTTAACCGAAATGTCGGGGGTTCGAGCCCCCCATGAGGAGTTCTATTTTTTTGCAGCTTTTATATTACTGCTCTTACCCTAGACTTACGACCGAGTATGTTGCTGTAACTTGATCCACTTATTCTTGGAGCTCAAAAATTTGTATCGGCTATGTGTTTTTCCCATGCGATGCTCTTGATGTTTATGTAAAAAAGGTGAACAGATTGTGTAAATGCGTGAAGCTAATATTGCACAATCCGAAAAGTCATATCGCGCCAGATAAATTTGGCAGACGTTCATTTTTGCTGCTAATAAGCACGATAATCAGTAAAGCACAGGCATACATTGATCTTATAAGCGAACCGCAAGACATCAGAGGTGGTGGTGGGTTATGTCACGAAAGCAACTTCCATACTGGCACTCAGTGGAGCTATCTGCTGGGTCAAGACCAATCTTGAGGGAGAAAGAGGTGGATGTTTTAGTGGAAAACGGTGTTGGTCTTTACCAAGGGAAATCCAAGATCTTACAGCGACAGAACGGCAGAATATATCTGACTACACAGCGGCTCATTTACATTGATAACAATGACCCCAAGACTCTTTCGGTGTCTCTTGAGCTCGGCGATATTGACAAATTGGACTATACCCAAAAGTTTCTAAGGTCTTCTCCAAAGATTACCATCTTCTTCAAAAAGCTTTCAAAGAGTCAGAAAAAGACAAATCAACAAACCAAACATGCAGCATCTTCCAAAATCATTCCATGGATATGTCCCATTTGCTCATTTTCAAACAATGTGACCTCCAGTATAAACCCTCATAATCCGCAGTATTTACCTGTCTGTGAGACCTGTGGTGTTAAATCTTCATCAGAGACGATACAAAGTGCTCTGGATTCAGCATTGAAGAATACTCAAGAAACAACAAGCTCTACAAATGTTCTAGCACCAAAGCAACTAGCGTGCCCCACTTGTACATTCTTGAATCATCCATCATTGAGAAATTGTGAGCTTTGTGGTACGCTGTTACCCACAAACAAGGAGAATAGCAAATCACAGACCGAGACTGAAATATTCGATGATCGAATTAAAATAGAGACGGAGTCATATGATGGGTTAGACGATTCCGTGACCCCCTTTGTGAAGTTGAGTTTCCATAAGAATGGTGATAAATTCTTTCTGTCCAAACTGCAAGAGACACTCGAAAAGTTTAAATGGGAAACGGTTCTAAACTCTGGTAATGCAAATAAAAATGTTCAAAAAGTTGTCAAAGCGGAATCACAACAAGTTTTAAACAATAGCTCTGCTGAGGAGTTACCACATACAAGCTCAATAGGGTTTGGTATCCACAGATTGGCACAGCAAGAAGAGAACAAGACAAAGCAGAATGAGCGCATCATCAACTCATCTCTTGATGATCTTGAAGACCTGTTAAACAAGGCTAATGAGATTTTACAATTAACGGAATCATTCAAGAAACTAAACACTGGAGAGCAACAACAACAGTCTATCAACGCAATTAATCAAGTAACGAAAAACCTATTGAATGATTCAAGCAGTCAATCAAATCAAAAACTTTATCTTGAAGAGATCTCACGTCAACTATCAGATTTTTTGATCACTGATGGGATTCTCAACGAACAAGGTGGAATAATATCGTTGATTGATCTATACGCCCTTTTCAATAGAGGACGCGTGGGTATCAACTTGATCTCTCCAGATGAACTATACGAATCGTGCGAATTGTTTGTCAAGCTACGACTACCATTGACTTTGAAAAAGATCAACAATGTTCAAGTGGTTCAAGATTTGAAATTTGGGTCAGATTTCAATAAACTCATATCGGATATCAAGAAGTTTATTGAAAACTTTGGTGATGAAGACTCCTTTGGTTTCAAGTCCACGAGTATCTTGAAAATAAGTGATTTCTTCAATTGGTCATTAACCATCACAGAGGAGATTTTGAAATTGGCCATTGATATGAGTGCATTGGTTATTGACCAACAAATATCTGGTAAACTCTACTATAATAACGAGTTTGCTCAGTTGAATACAGTTGATGGATCAGGTAACAGTGAAGTTATGGAAGTGTCGAACGAAGGATCGGGTCTTGACCAGCTCAAATCTATCGATGTACATGAAAGTAGCAAAACTGGAGAACCCACAAAGGCAATCATACAAGAACCTAATATCTCTATGCCACATGATGATACAAGCCTAGGCTTACCGGATGCTCCAAAGATACAGCCCTTCCCTGATGTTCCATCTCACATAATGGAAATACCACAACCAACACCACAATCCACATCCAAGTCCAAAACTTTGGCTCAGTTGGAGGGTCTACAGTTTTAAGCATCATCAAAAGATGTGTTTTTGCATGCAAATAATCATTTAATAAATATGCCTAATGAATTCATCTCAACTGTGTATCTCTATCTATTTTCAACTATAACCGGGTATAGCTCAATGGAAGTGACGATCAATATCCACTGGTTGGACTGTTCATAGCTACCAAATTAACAGATGACCCTGAAGTACTGAATATTCTTGGTAAATCTTCAATCTGTTGAATGACAAATTCCTTCTCTTCGTTAAACTTGATATCATCTTTCTTATCACTAAAGTTGAAATTTTCCAAAAACATCAACAACTTATCACGATTCTTGATCAAGATATCAGATATGGCTTTCGATTTCTTAGGATTAGCAACAAACACTTTGAAAACATGGAAACTTTCCAATTGTAAATTCTTGGACTTGTCACTTAATGATATCATTATCAATTTCAAATTATCTGGGTTGTTCACATACTCCAGAAGAAACTTGTTATTCTGTCTAGCCATTATAAGTTGTGAGAGCAATTTGATAGATTGTCTCTTGGTAACATAGTTATTGGAACTCAATAACTTGTTTAAATGTGTTATGAAATCTGTTGAGTAATAGTTGAACCAATCCGCCACGAGTTTCTTATGGATCGTGAAGGCGTCACTTAAAGTTTGGAATGAATCAGTCATATTTTCAAACGTCCCTCTTTGACTAAATTCAAAATATTTCCATATGATTGGATCCTGAAGGATCAACTTAGCCAATATTTCAATTTTTAAACAATCTCTCAAGATCCCACCTGTTATCAAACATACTTCAGGTATTTCGGGACCTTTTAATAACAAGTTTAGTATGCTTGGCTTGGAGACCAAATAGTCCACTGTTGGGGATCTATTACCTCCTATTTGACGTCGTAGTAATGTTGTAAACAATGTAGCGACATCTTTCCTTGAATCAAATTCCAAATGATGTAGGTTGGCAATTAAATAGTACAATACATCTGTTTGATAAACCTCTTGAGCCAATTGACCAATCTGATCCGGTTGAGGGTCGTTGTCTTCATCACCATAGAGTATTACCTTGATACTGGACAAATAACGCGATATTTCATCTTGTAGCTTTCTCTTATCACTTGTAGTGTCAATCTTGACGACTTGTTCACTAAGGGCTCGCACCAATTCAGGAGGCGTCTTTGGGTTTCTCTTGAAGAAGAATGCCATTTCCGTGCTGTGTTGTTATGGGGGAAGTTGGAGTTGGAGTAGATGAATGGGGGAAATATTCAGAGAAATAGCGTTCTATCTATCGACCTTCTCTCGTGATCTGTTTCAGCCTTGTTTTACACAGGCTTTAAGGCCAAGTTGATCTTCGTTTTTGTGGCTCTTTTAAATGAATGTGCAGAAAACGAAAATGCACAGGGCGTGATTGCGCAACGATTTTCCATATCGGGTAATTTTGCGTAATTTTGCTACAGATTAATTTGGCGCGAGCCAGATACAAATGGCAGATTCTCTCTAATGATAAATATTATTATAATATACACTGTGGGTTTTGATGCTTAGAATGGGTTGTTGTTTTGTATCTATTTCAAGTCAGTGACGACACGACTCCAGTTCTTGTATTCTTCGTCACCGTATTGGATTTTGGCGATCCATTGAGCAACGGTGTTGGTCAATTCACCGTATTGTTTACCTTCTAATAATGGGACAACAATGTCTTCACCTTTGTAACCGATCTCTTTAATTGGAGAGACAACGGCAGCGGTACCAGAACCGAAAGCTTCGACTAATTCACCCTTCTTGGCTCTTTCAGAGACTTCGAAAATTGTAGTGTAACGTTCGTTAACTTCCCATTCATTTGGATCCAATCTTTCTCTACATAGGGTCAAAACAGAATCTCTAGTGACACCTTCCAAGATGGTACCATCGATTGGAGCGGTGACCAATTCCTTCTTACCGGTCTTGGAGTCCTTGTAGACGAAGAAGACGTTCATGGTACCAACTTCAGTGATGTTTTTCTCTTCACCGAATAACCACAAGTTTTGTTGGTAACCTCTTGAGGCGGCTTCTAATTGAGGTTTGATACATGGAGCATAGTTGGCACCCAATTTCTTGTCACCAACACCACCTGGCCAAGCTCTGGTGGCGTAATCGGTAGCTTCTAACTTGACAGCTTTGAAACCAGTAGAGTAGTAAGGACCCACTGGGGATGCAATGACAAACAATAGAGCGTCAGATGGGGTACCAACACCTAACCCAGCGGTGGTACCGATTAAAGTTGGTCTCAAATACAAGGAGTACCCTTTGTCCTTTGGAACCAAATGTTTATCTATTTTGATCAATTCACCAATAGATTTGATCAATTCTTCACCATCAAAAGTTGGCAAGACGATTCTATCGGCGGATTTGTTCATTCTTTCCATGTTCTTGTCGGCTCTGAACATTCTGATTTGATCGTTGGAGTCTCTGTAAGCTTTCAAACCTTCAAACAATTCGAAAGCGTAGTGGAAGACACAGGCAGATGGGTCCAATGACAATGGTCCGTATGGGACAATTTCTGGGGCGGCCCAACCAGTTTGCTTGTTCCATTTGATTTGCAACATGTGGTCAGTGAAAGTTTGACCAAAGACCAACTTGTCGTTTGGCAATGGAGTCTTTGGAGTGGTAGTCTTGGTGATCTTCAACTTGGAGGCATCAAGCTTAGCCAAGTTGGCAGCTCTGGCGCTGGAGTGGAATGACGATGTGGTCATCTTTTGTAGTAGGGATCTGTTGAGGAAGGCCTTCATCTTGAGAGTGTACTCTTTAGCTAAAGTCGGGAGACGGGTGGATCTTAACTTAAGTATGTGTTGGGATTTCCAAGCAGAATCGACAAGCGCCCTGTGACTTTCTGTTTGACATGACTTTTTTTCCTGGATCTCGAGCCGCTTTTATAAAAAAAACTCGCACTGCTAGCCGATGCTGTTTCTGGCGCGGTGAGAGAACCAGCTGATCGCGGCTAACAGCGGCCACCACCTGGCTCACAGCTCCTCCCGCCTAGCGCTAGGCAGAGATCCGGTGCAGGGCCTGCTTCCGGAACCGCGCACTTTCTGTCTACTAGACTGACGTATTTCGTGTATTGGCGGAACCTGACTCACTAGTGATAACGTCTTATCTATATGGCTTCTACTAGCTTGACGGTTTACTACAGCTCAGTGCTCACGAGGTGACAGAGACAATTACAATGACAGTGGTCGGGAACAGCAAGAAGCTATTGAGAAAACAAGTGCTGTCCAAACTGGCGAAACTGGCTACGAACGACATCGTAGACCAGTCTGTGGAAACGTTCAATGTGCTTAAAGATCTCGATGCATTCAAGAGGGCTAAACGAGTCGGGGTGTTCATGAACATGGACACAGAGATCAGAACTCAGCAGATCATTAAGGAGTGTTTTGACAAGGGCAAGAAAGTGTACCTGCCTCACGTCGCCAAACTTCAGCAGGACGACGCCAGTACAATACAATTGTTTAAGCAGCCGCCGTTCTATGTGATTTTCTACCAAATGGAAGACTATGAAAGTGTACAGAGTCTACAGCCAATTGGGAAATACAAGTTGAGAGAGCCAACGAGCGGTAAAGACGTGCTACTACATGAGGATCCAATAGATCTCCTTATCATGCCAGGCGTCGCTTTCACATCAAGTCTGAATAGAATGGGCTATGGCGGTGCCTTTTACGACGATTTCATAAAGAGACACTACTTGAAGTTTGGCTCAAAGCCATATCTTTTAGGGATAGGACTCCATGACCAGTTGGTTCCTGATCTTCCCTTGGAACCTCATGATGAACCATTAGATGGACTAATAATAAGGAACAAGTTCTACAATTGAGGAAGCCATAAATATTCTAAACCATATATAAATACATTTGAGGTATATCAAAGACCAAAATCATCTTTTTTCAAAAACTCCAAGACCTTTAACAAGTAATCTCCCCTCTAAAGTTTCAATCTTCCCATCAATCTTGCCATCTTTCTCCTTACACTTGATAACAAGGAAACTATTAGCCAATGTTGGGAATCTGTATTGCAACTCAATGTTCTTGGTCTTGATCTTATCAGGCTTGTACCCTTCCAATGCATCTATACCAAAGCTAAGCGCCGACGTTCTTTTCAAGATTTCATCCAAAATTGTGGCCAAAATACCACCATGAACTAAGAACGGATACCCACAAAGCTTTTCACCAACATGATAGATCGAAATACTCTCTTTAGTTTGCTTGTTGAAGAACAAAATTGGCTTGATTGCAAACCCACCTGGGGTTGATAATGTACCACTGGTCATGATTTGATTTAAAGTGTTGGACTCAACATAGTTCCATGCTCTGATAGATTCAAACTCTGGATCATTGCTCAATTTCTTATAAAGCGGCAATTTTTGAAGCTCTTGTTCTAATGAATTCTTAAACTGTTCAGCCTCTGGTGTATCTGGCTTTGGAAGCTTCTCACTAATTAAAAACTTGGCAATGGAGCTCAATGGTAACACTTGTGCAGTGGCAATACCCAATATCAACGAGGCAAGGTAAAAGGGAATATTAGAAGAGTTCTTGTTAGTGGATCCCTGCTGGTTGTTACTTCCTTTAGTCTCTGAATTGGAAGTTGTGGATGTGGAGGTGCTGGACTTGACTATAGGAGAACTGGCAATCGTGCTATTACAACGCAAAAATTGAGCACTGACCGGGAATCGACTCAATGGTCTCAAAGCTCTACTTCTGATCATCATTTTCCTCTTCTTTATAGTTCCTCTGATTTGCAAAATTACCTCTACCACTCTATGTCAAATACTCATATGCCTTTAGAAATTAATTGTGGGTTACCTATGAACCGCTGGAAGCAAGTGGGATAACGAGTGGTGCCCGGTACAAAATGGCAGACCCAGATCCCAAACTTTGCGCGAACTCGTTCTGCAAAATCTGAGTGAAAAATATTTGATCAATGAGTGTGTCAAACGACCATTGGGAAAGGTCATCGGGGACTTTATAAGCAAGAAATTTTACTGTTCGGACTTTTGGGAAGGATATCAAATAACAAGATGCCAGTACCAAATATCGAAATCTTAAAAATCAATGACAAAAAGGGCGAGGAAGAACCGCTTGAGCCAATTGTCCCTCATGAACGTCAAATCGTGGAAGCTGTGATCAAATTATGGAAGGAAGACTCTGCAAATGAAGATCTAGGTGTCGCTAAACTACACGTCTTGGTGAAAAAGAGAAATCCAAACTGGTCATTAAGTGAGAAAAGACTCAAGACAACTTTGAAATCTTTCAACTTATTGACTACTGCTTCACAATTTACCTATGCTAATGAAATCACATCTAAAGAAACTCCAAATATTGAACTACCGAAAAATGTTAGATTACAATTCACCAAAAACAGAGGTAAAGGTCTTTACTCAACAAACATCTTCAAAGAAGGGGAATTGATTTGGGAGGAGAAACAGCCGTTATTCTTCATCCCACCTTTAGATCGTTTGAACTTGGTTGAAAATTCTAAAGCTTGTACCTATTGTGGTACTTTGATCTCAACAAACAACTCCTCAAAATCCGTGCTAAGGGGTCTAGACTGTAATGTCTGTCGTGATGTTTGGTGTTCTCAATTCTGTAAGAAAAATGACAATCTTCATAAGTTGTTGAAACATAATGTTTACCATGATGATGCTAAGAAACCATCTAAAAAGCAGATCATCTCCTCCAATTGGATCAAATATGAGAAGTTCTGTCTTGAGAACAAGTGGAATGCTGCCTTCGCAGTGGGTATGATCCATGCTGCTTGTATTACTGATAAGACTGGTGTCTTGACAAAACAATTTGATGCTATGGCTAAAGTCAGCCAAGACATTAGATACAAAGCCATTGATTCATCTGGTATTGGTGCAAGTTTCGATAACAGTAATAACGGTGGTGGTGCCCTGTTTGTTAAAGAACAACAAGAAAACTTATGGAAGGAAGGGTTCTCCAAATTTAACGATGTCTTCCCATTGGACAAGCTCACCTATGAGGAATACTTGATTGCATTAGGGACATACAATATCAACAACATTGATAGTTCATTGTTCTTGATTCAATCACATTTGAATCATAATTGTGATCCTAATGTTCGTGTCAAATTTGGTGAAAAGAAAACTGACGGTATCAAAGTGTATGCCAAAAGAGATATTAGAGCTAATGAAGAATTGGTGACCAGTTATGTCAACCCAGAACACTCATTGAATCAGAGATTAAGAGAACTAAGGGTCAATTGGGGGTTCTTGTGTAACTGTAAAAAGTGTAAAGATGATGCCAAGGCCATGCAAAGAAGAAAATCTAGTGAAGCTTCATCAAGTCAAAGCAAAAAAGAGATTAAGAAATTTTTAACTGAATCACACACTGGTGAAGAATTCGAATTAGAGGCTCCACATGATGAACAGGATAGATCTAGAAGAAAATCAGTCAGGTTTGATGAGAAAGTCATAGCTGTGACCACTGATACCAGCGCTTAGTTGATCGTACAATAGTGCGTGTTTTTTTTTCAAAATTGTTTATAAGTTATATAGTACAAAATGTAAGTTATCGATGATTGGAACCTTCGTAGATAACAAAAGAAGCAAGAAATAAAAGAGATCTGGGAACGAGACAATGGAAGAAAAGCGAAAGAAAGATAGCAGGGAACACAAAATTGGAAAAAAACAATACACTCATTATCATTAAAAAGAAACTGAAAGTAGAAACACAGGTAACAGGGGAAATTCAAACTTTTTGCTTTTTATTTAATGGTTCATTGTCGCTAGGACTCACGGTATTGGTCAAATGTTGCGGCTGAGTTTGATACATCAAAGGCACTCTCTGACTTAGGTATTTCTGTAGCATCAGATATAAGTCATCCTTTGTGAAAGGCTTAGCCAAAATATCACTCATACCGTGCTGTGAATAGATAGCCAAATCTTCTCGGTTGATATTACCAGTCATTGCAATAATTGGTGTTTGAGAGTCAAATCTTCTAACAATTGAAGTAGCAGTAGCCCCATCCAAGTTAGGCATAACGATGTCCATCAACACAATATCGTACTTGGCGGTTTCCAAGGCACTGATGGCAGTAAGCCCATCGGTTACCACTTGAACTGTGCATCCATACTTGACAAGAAATTTTTGACATAGTTGTATACAAACAGCATCATCTTCAACCAACAAGACATGGAACCCGGGTCTTAGTGGCTTTTCCGTGGAGACATTCTGGTCTTGAGGCACATGATGCGGTTGGTGTTGTTGATGTGGTGGTTGATGTTGCTGAACTTGCAAAGCTGACTGAGATGTTCCAGGTCTATGCAGATTTGTCGCTTGTCTCAGTTGTTGATGCTGCTGTTGCTGCTGCGGAGTCCCCAGTAGCTGTTGATGTTGATGGTGAGCTTCATTTGTTGGAGGTGGTTGAAGATTAGGGGAGTCCAGAGGTGGTAAGTCAAGCTGAGGTAATTCAATACCACTAGATGCCAAACAATTAACAAGTGTGGATATACTTCTAAAATAACGATCATTTGTATTTTTCAGCGTTATTATAGATTCAATCACAGTAGTGTATTTGGAGTTCATCAGTTTCAGCTCATCAGCTAGCATCTTGTGATCATTTTTCAATTTGCTTACACTGTCTTCTAATCTGGCTATAGTTTCACTACTCGATGCTTCCTCGTTGATTCTTTTCTGAGCAGGTCCTTTTCTTTTGATTGTCTCCAGAGCTTCACGATCATGTCTTCTGAAATCTGGATGTTTAAACTCCCAGGCACCATCACCGTACTCGTTGATTTGTTTCTCTTCAGTGGAAAGTTTAACCTTGTGGAAATCATACTTGTTCAATTGACGAACAAAACTTGCAAAGTTGGAATGCTTGAAATGCTTTGGCAAGATCTCTTTAGTGAATTCGTTGGTATCCAGCACGACAAAGGAATCACCTTTCGTTGTCCACCTTACAATTGTTTCGTAATCATTATCTTCAAGCATTAGGAATAACTTTTTAACGAAATCAGTGGATCCTGAAGAAGTGGATGAAGCGTTGCTACCCACAGGAATCCCCAAAGATGCATTCAGGCTTAGATTCCCGTTATCTTGTGCTTCTGGCGTCAGCTCTTGCTTTGGTTGTTTTGGAGGCATTGTAAATTATATTGAAAAATGAAACACAGTGTTAATTAAAGACGGGACACAAATAATATAGTTCTTCTTGATTGTATTGTATAGAGAGCACAGCTATTGATTCATAACACGGTTACAGGAATCTGACTTCACTTTGCTCTAGTTTTCAACAGGTATTTTTTCTCCTATGATAAACTAAGTGTCTCAAAATATTAGAGGTCTCCTTTATCACGAACCGTTGAAATTTGGCTGATTCTGTTGAAATTTCCGTCTTCCTGGTACTTTATAGTAGAGAATTTGGTTTTAAATTGTAAGCCTTGTTGTTCAAATAGCAACAGATATGGTACAACTAGCAATGATCACTGAATGGTACCTCAAAACTTCAGTATTTTCAATGTACGCTGTGTATAGCCTGGTCTCACTACAAAATGTTGGCCTAAATTTTGCTTCGCGGAATTCAAAACAATAACGAGACGGAAGTTACAAAAAGGGCAACTTCCGGTCCTTCGCGAATACGTTCTACGTGATAAATTTCCAGGTGATAATTGATAATCTCTATATATATTAAAATTATGAAGTATGAAATTAGTAAACAACAATGGTAACTGTGGAAACGAATGTAAACAGGGCAGCAGTATAGATGCCTGACTATAAATACAAAGAAAATTAGATGTGACGAATATGGCTGTTGTGATGCAATTGGAAATGACTGAGTGTATGAAGAAAAGTCTCCATGATGTAAATGTTTTAACATTCATAGATCGAATCTCCCATTCACAAATTGGTCATCCATTTCTTGGTCACCATCATGATCGACATAATGATCCTCTTCATCTATGTCATCCTCTTCAATGACATCTTCGGTTGGTGGTAAATGAGGATTACCTGGAATAAATGAACCAAACTCTTTAAACCCATTTTGTTGATGAGCTCTTCTAGAGTGGTAATCTTCCATTGCTGATTCGTCAACGAATGTAAAACCTTTGAAATTGGCTTGAACACCAGGACTGAGCGGGGTGGATGCCAAGTGGAATTGTTTATTAATCAAGGAGGCACTTGTGTTTGTGAATTCAGGATCAAAGTTGGAGGTATCAGTTTCTGATGATAAATGAGGTTTGAAAGGTGGTGGCACTTTTTTGTTTTTCAAGGCTTCCCAATCGATATCATGGAAGAAAGGATGAGCTTTCAATTCCCTAGCATCATTTTCTGAACCTAATCTATGCTTTGGGTTTCTGTTCAATAAACCTTTGACAAACGAACGACCTTCTGGACTTAACACTTCTTTAGGGAAACGAACCTTCCCAAAAGCGATATTCTTGTACATTTGTTGAGTGTTATCCGCATAAAATGGTGACCAACCACAACACATTTCGAAAATCAGCACACCAAGAGACCAGAAATCAACCATTTTGGTGTAACCAGCTTCATCCAGTAAGACTTCTGGTGCCAAATATTCAGTGGTACCACAGAAAGTGTTTGTTGTATCACCAGTGGATAGATCTGCCTTTGATAAACCAAAATCACATAATGCAATATGACCATTGGCATCAAGTAAGATATTTTCAGGTTTCAAATCTCTATAGACGATACCATTATCGTGCAGATGCTCCAATGAAAGGACTAATTCCGCAATGTAGAATTTAGCACGATCTTCAGCGAATCTTCCTTCTTTTTGTAAATGCCAAAACAATTCACCACCACTCATATAATCAGTGACCAAATACAAGTCAGTTGGTGTTTGGAATGAAAATTTCAAACCAACAATGAAAGGTGATGAGTCACTTGCAGTTCTAACCAAGATGTTACGTTCACCAATGGTATGAGCGATTTCCTTCTTTCTAACGATAACTTTTTTGGAGAGCACTTTCATGGCATAGATACGATCAGTATCCAATTTACGGACTTGGAAAACTTGACCAAAAGTCCCCTTCCCTAATAATCTCAACACTTCGAAATCTGTTGGCCCATATTGCATTTTTCTGGTATGTGAAAATTCCCAACTGACTTTAATTTCACCCTCGATGACTTCACCATCGACACGTGATTCCAATTTAAACCATTCCAACATGTTGTTGTTTGATAAAGTTGATGGTTTTAATCTGACATGACCCAAGAAAGTTTCATCAGAGTCATACACAGAGATGTCTAACTCGGAATGAGACCCAATCACGTCGAAAATTGTTTCATGGTGCCATACCGGGTTTGAACTGTTTGAGAATGTTTCATTGTTTTGAGAAGGGTGGGCAAATCTTTGTCTGTTCAAATGTTGTGAAGAGGATTGTCTTGAATAAACAGGTTTCTTGCTACCACCTGGGAATCTTCTATTAATGTTGGTGTTGTGACCATTATTATGTTGTAATTGTCTATCAATCGATGCTGGATGGTTGTCAACACTTTCTGGACCATGAGTGATAAATTCAGAACTTTCAAAAGTACAAACAACATATGGTTGAGCATTTGAATTTTTGGTCAACAAGTTTTTAGCCTCAATGATGTTGACTTTTAATTTACCTCTTGGGACATTATTCTCTTGAGCCGCGGTATTTGGAGTAGTTGGTCTTGGAACGGTTAATTCGTTTGTTTTAACCTTTGGCGAAGTTGGAGCTGGGCTGATAGTGGAGCGTTGAGAGTTCGTAGTAGCCACCTGTGACAAAACTTCTTGTGGTGGTTGGTATTGAGCGGACTTGGAAGTTGTACCATAGACAAATGAGTTATCACTCAATGCAGTTGTAGGATTTGATGTATGTTGAAAATTTGGAAAAAGAGAGTTTGCAGATGTTACTGATTGCAATTTCAAGTCATCGGCTTCGTTAGCGTTCTGTTGTTGTTGCTGCTGTTGTTGCTGGGTAGCGACTTGAGGATCAATAGAGTTTGGAGTTTCAGATCTCTCATTTGAGACTTTTGAGTTGTGATGGAACCCACCGAATCCGAATAGCGATTTAGCAAAGTCAACCATGTTAGCGCAGTTGGTTATGTGATTTGATGTGATTGGTTGTATTGAATGCTAGAACTTGTCAATCGAGGTTCAAGTGTTTATCTGTAAATTAGTAACAGAGGAAAAAAGGAATGTCAAATGAAAGATGTGATTATGAGTATCCGTAAGTGAGAGCTTGTGTAGTATTGGAAGTTATTGAGACTGTGAGGCTGGGTGTATCTAAGGCTCTGTTAGTTATTGCATTCTTTTGTTTCTGATGTTCAGATTCGTTAAAGGCGTCAGTGGCACTAGCTTGGTATATAACGTTCTTTCAGACTAAATAAAAAGATAGAAAGACAGAATAACCAGCCATTGTCCAGCTACCACCGCACCAGACACACATACTTGAGTTCCACTCTTCTATCTGAGCACAACAACTTCGACAAAACACCAGTTCTTAGTGGTAATTCCTGTGCAAATCCAACTATTACAAATGTAAAACAATCAAAAACCGTTAAATGTTTTTATCTCACTATCAATTTTTTTTTTCTGCGCGCTAAAAGAAAAGAAACTGGAAGCCGGGCACGCAGAACACATTCGCGGGGCCAATAACTCCGACGTCATTTTGCAAATAGCAGCGAGTTTTGGCAGTGATAGTTTGGTAAAAATTGTGGTGATTTAATGTATTTGGTTAGGGATCTATGAAGGCTTAGTCTTGTTAGATTTATCTTTGTACTGGAGTCTGTGGTGCTGGTGGACACAGCCGGAAATGCTCTTGGTGGAATCGGAGAATTAAAAGGCGTCCGCGAAATACGCAGACGTATAATACAAATTGTCCCAGAGTCTACTGGCTGAAATGTCAGTGTATTTCCATATATAGTGAATAAATATAAAATAAATAATAATAAATAATAGTAATAAATAGTGATAAATAATAGATGGCCAGCTCATCTCTGCTTGACCCCTGCTTCACCCAATGCCTCTTTAGTCTGCGACAATGGTGCTCTTCTCAAGGGCTCCCAAAAGCCCTGTCTCTCGCCTTCAGCCAATGAATGTTTCCTCAAGACAACATCGATTCCATTACCGCGAGCATTGATGATACTGTTATCCGATGGATGGATACCACCGCACCAATGAACAAATCCTGCCAAAAGGCCAATCCCCAACCCTAAACCGACAGAGGCACTAAGTCTTTGCTTAAAAGCACCAAGAACCACACCGGAGAGACCACCAGCAAAAAGCTGGTTCCATACATCGTTCTTCTCTCTCAAATTGGTTATAGCGCCATATGCAAACTGGTACGTGGTCCCAGCTGCAGTCATGGCAACACAAGGTAACCAAGATTTCTTCCAGGCAGCAATACCTTCAGCTCGGGTAACTTTGGTACTCATTCTAGCAGCGATAAACAAGAGCCCAATAGAGCCTGAGAAGAGGAACCCGGTCTTTGTCAGGGCGGGTGTGTCTAGTTTCTCGTATGGTGGATCCTTGTGGAAAAATGGTGTAGGATACTTGATTGGCAAACGCTCATTGCTCTGTTCTTCCTTTGGTGGCATTTTGTGATGGTTGATATGAGTTTGATGTAGGTACCCTTGTATACGTTATAAGAGCCGAGATGTATTACCTTTGATGCACTGGAGCTCAACGCTACAATGTATATTTATCCCTTGATCAACAAAAGGAAAACATGGGGAAAACTCAATTGCAGAATGCATTCGCGAAAATTTGTATGGTGTATTAGGTAATCAGTACTGTGGGCTATAAAAACTTTCATAATCTCTGTAATTTAGATTATTATGCGCTATAAAGCAAGGTAAGGAATATTAAATGACTGAATGCACTGTAATCTGAGCTTCATTCCTGTTTTTAAAGGGGTTGATCAAAAATTCAATGGGAACAAGTCGCTAATTTCCACAGCTGAGTAAAATTATTAGTAGTGCCATAAATTGAGGGCTCTAATAATTCTTTGAAATTGTTATAAAGCCGCAATGGTCCTGATATATACCATGTGAATAATACAGCCGCACTTTTATCGCCAATACCAAAAAACGTCCTAAAAACCAAACAAAATCAACATTAAAATCTCCCGCTTTATCGTTATCTGCCAAATGCCCGCTTTGGGACATGTGCCCGAACCGAGTGCCATAGTAAACCACAAGGTAAAGATCCTTATCATCAACATTCAACTAGTTAAATTAGAGGGCGTTAAAGCTGAGCCTAGTATCAAAAAATGAGAGTCATAGTGCCAATTGCAGTCATAGCAAAGCTGGTATTCACAGCTGATGCATTGCAAGTGCTACAACAACCACATATAACACCACCTAAAAACTCACAGTTCAGAGACTTGGTATGGGGCGATATCAATTTTGTTCATACAACGGATACACACGGTTGGCTAGCTGGTCATTTAAATCAAAAACAGTATAGCGCAGACTGGGGTGACTTCCACTCTTTTGTTCACAACTTGCGTGACATTGCTGATGCCCAGGGCAACGATTTATTGGTTATAGACACTGGTGATAAACACGATGGTAATGGGTTGAGTGATGCAACAAGTCCTAATGGGGAGATATCAACTCCTATATTCAATACTCTAGACTATGATTTGGTGACTCTGGGTAATCATGAACTTTACTATGAAGATTATTCAAGACAGGAGTATGAAGTGTCAGTGAAACATTATGGGGAACATTATGTTTCCTCCAATGTTGAATACCAATTGAACAATGGCCAATGGGTACCATTTGGAAACAAGTTTAGATATTTCACCACTCAAAATAGAGGGTTTAGAGTACTAGCACTATCTTTCCTATTCAACTTCCAAAGATTCAACTCAAAAACAAGAGTCACACCGATAAGTCAAGTTATCAAGCAAGAATGGTTCAACAATGTTACATCGACTTATACCGAAGACAATTTGGATTTCATAGTCATTTTTGGCCATATCCCAGTGACTACAAGCGAAGAGGATGACGAATTATTACAATTGCATATCACCTTAAGAAAATTGTACCCAGACATAATCATTCATTACTTTGGTGGACATTCTCATATTAGAGATTATACAATCTATGATTACAAAGCGGTGGCATTACAAAGCGGGAGATATTGTGAAACTGCCGGGTGGGCTTCAATAAACATCACCGAACATGGTTATGACAAACCGAAGTTCAATCGAAGATATATTGACTTCAATAGAGAAAGTTTTATCCACCATTCACGTAAACATTTGTCATCTTTTGATACAGAGAAAGGTCTAGCCATTTCGAACGACATTCAAGTTAAAAGGAAACAGCTCAATTTGACATATAGCTTTGGGTGTGTACCTGAAAGCTACTTATTAAATCAATATCCATACGGTCATCACAAGAATCTTTACACACTCTTGAACTCCACCATCTTGCCAACTTTGACCAATACCATTGGCAGAAATGTCGCAAACCATAATAGAATCATCTTGGTCAACTCTGGAAGTATCAGATACGATCTTTACAAGGGGAACTTCACAGTGGATACACAGTTCCAAGTTTCCCCTTTCCCCAATGACTGGAACTATATTGAACATGTCCCACGCAGATTGGCACTCTCACTCGAGAGTTATTTGAACAAGCAACCATTCTTTATGTCCACAAATCAACAATTGGCTTCCCCGGAAAAATATGCATATGAAATCAAATCCCAGAGGCAAAGACAATTTGCATTGTTGTCTGATTCCCCAATTGATGTTTCAAATCCCCAGCGTCATAATTGTCCATTCGTTAGAGAACCAGGTTTGAAGAAGGGTCAAACAACAAGTGACGATTTAGGTTGTGATGGTGATGACGTTGTACATAACACTGTGGAGTACCATCCTTCACCAAATGTGGTGCAAACTCTTCAATTATCTCCCGATGCAGTTGAAAATGATTACATTGATGTCGTATTTTATAGTTTTATTCAACCATACATCTTGTCAGCTCTGAACGAGTTAAAACGAAATCACGGTTTGAACATCAAAGACTATACCTCCAAGGATGTGGATCATTATGGAGGTGAAAGCACTGGTCAACTATTGCGTCAATACATCCAGACGCATTGGTCTTAACAACGATACTACGATTAGCTCTTTAATTTCTTAACATGGATTTAATTTTTCGTTTTATTTGGAAAAATTATAAACGGTTCTTCTTAAAAAGAACCATCAAATAATAACAATACACAATACATACCCAGCTAACCACATTCAGTAGCAGGTATGATTAATCATTAAAAAACAGAATGATGCAACACAATAAACATAACAACAAACCATTCTTTTCACACATCTTTCCCCCTTTTCGTCCCCTTTGAGGCATTGGAAAAAACAACCTCTTTCCCTTTTTTTATTTATTTATAAGTTAATTTCAAATTTCATTTTCATTAATAAAAAGGTTCAATCAATTTATAAACCGGATTGAGCTCTTCTTCTGTCACGTTCTTCAGAGATGGATAATTTAATACCCTTACCCTTTGGCAATGAGATGTATGGTTTACCTGGTTCACCAATGACGAAAACGTTTTGTAAACGGGTGACAAAAGTGTTGTCCAAGGAATCCTTAATGTGAACCAAATCGAAACCACCTTCGTGACGTTCACGGTGAGTGATTACACCCACACGACCCAAGTTACGACCACCAGTAACGTAAACTAATTTACCAGTGTCGAATTTGATGAAATCGGTGATTTTACCAGAGGCCAAGTCAATCTTAACAGTGTCGTTAACTTTGATTAATGGATCTGGGTAACGTAAAGTTCTACCATCGTGGGTGACAACGTATGGAACACCTTTCTTACCTAATTGGACTTTCTTAACTTTACCCAATTTGTATGAGGCTTCTTCATCGGTGATTCTGTGGACAGCGAATCTACCTTTAACATCGTAGACTAATCTGAAGTTTTCGTTGGTAGCTTCTAAAGAGATGACATCCATGAAACCAGCTGGGAAAGTGGCATCAGTTCTGACTTTACCATCAACTTTAACATGACGTTGCATCAAGATAGCTTTGACTTCACGACCGTTCAAGGCATATTTAAGACGGTTTCTTAAAAAGACAACCAATGGTAAAGATTCTCTTAATTTGTGTGGACCAGCAGATGGACGTGGAGCGTAAGTACCACTCAACTTGTCCAACATCCAGTGGGATGGGGCTGCTAAACGTTTTAGATGCTTCTTTGGACCTCTACCCATTTTTGATGATTCGATATATGTCTAGTTGTATATGGTACACCAAAGGTACGTGAACATCGATTTGTATTACTTTTGAAAAAGAGTCCTATGTTTTCCACCATAGTGCTCTGTGAGCCGTCTCGATCGGTGATGCGCGTGGTGCGTAACCGCACATTTTGGCTGAAGGAGCACTTGCCTCTTTGGGAAATTATGGTGAGAGACACAATAAACCCGAACACCACCCGCGTAAATTGTGTCGCAGTCACAAGAAAAACATCAAGTTTCGCCTTAGGGCTTGTAGAAATTTCGCTGAGAAGTCATGTGACTTTAGTAGGGCTAGACGCTACACCGTCAAATTACATGTGACACATAAAGGACAATAGACGTAATCTCAAACAATAACCTATACAACATATGAAGCATGAACTATCTCGAAAAGCAGTTTAATAGAGAAACTGATGTTGTATTGTCCCAATTTTGGGGTATGTGATAGATCATGGATCTTTTGAATAAACACATTTATGTCAACATCCTCTCAACCAATGTATATAATATCTTTGAAATGTAATATAAAAAACCAACTGTAATGTATGTATAGCATAATAATAAACCCTGTAATAATCTTAACCTTCTGGTACCTATAGCCAAACCTTCCCAAATTTAATTGTATCATGATGAACTGAATTGACTCATGAGATACAATTAGCGTTCTTCTTCGTCTGATAGAGAAGCAGCCTCTAATCTTAAACCGGAAAGCTTCTTGATTGGGTTTCTATTGATTGAGTTAGTATTCAAAGCTAGAAGAGAATAATTCGTGTAGCAATACTCACTTGTAAAGATGCTTCATCTTGTGGTCCAGTAATTTCTTTGAAGTTGGTGACAAGTTTTCCTTCTTGTCTGATGGTGAGACATATTTAAGTTTTCTAGTTGCACTTGTTAGTAATGAGCTCAGGTTTTGCAGTCCATAGGTATACATACTGTTGAGTAGCCAACTCATGGACTCTGGCTTTCGTAATGTTCTCCTTGCTGTCCAAGATTGGATGTAATGGTTGAACGTTTGATTGGTTTTGTGACATTGTGTGTATTGATGTTGATAAGTGTGATGAGTCTGTCTTCTCAGGGACAATGATAGCTTCCGTTGTGTTTTAAGTGACAAGTATGATTGTAGACACTTGATAGGAGCTCGTGAACTTTGCCAAATGCTTCAGATCTCGCTAACAAGTTGCTTTCAAAATTCAAAGCCTGGTTTCTGAATCCACATTTTGGTTTGATCTCAATTATTTCCGTATTGGTGCAAAAGTAAACAAAAGCACCGGAATTGGATCAGGCACGTGATTCATGGTCGGAAATATACCGAACTATCGATCACCTGGACAAAAGCACACACACATAAAGGTGTCAAATATTGTAGACGATCAATCATCAAAAACTTGGCCTCGGTACTCAGAGACAAATGCAGACTGGAGTGGTGCATTTCAGGATATGAAAACAACTTTTTCCTTTGTATGCCTGCTCAACTTGATATTCTCAGTCTTTGCACGCGATATTATTAATGGCTCATACACTAAAGATCACCTACTTCAACTTAGGAACCAAACGAGAGAACTTTTTGACCACGGATGGAGTGCTTATATGAAATATGGTTTCCCTGAAGATGAGGTACGTCCCTTATCATGTCGACCTAATATTAAAGACGACGATATCAATAATATTCAAAGGAATGATGTGTTAGGTAACTACTCTGTTACACTTTTAGATACAGTGACTACGTTTGCAGTTATGGGAGATGTTGAGCTTTTCACCAAGTACATTGAGGTGATAAGGAATATCGACTTTGATCTCGACTCGACAGTACAAGTCTTCGAAACAACCATTCGTGCACTTGGCTCTTTATTATCTGCACACCTATATTCCATTGATAAGTTCAAACTTCCAAACTATGATGGGTTCTTATTGCAAAAGGCACATGATTTAGGCCAGAGGCTGTTACCAGCTTATGAAAATGCCAATGGAATTCCTCTAGCCAGAGTGAATCTACGAAATGGTATTTCACAATTGCCAAAGAGTATCATTAGAGAAACATGTACAGCTGGTGTGGCTAGTCCGATCTTGGAAATGTCCTTATTGTCTGTTTTGACAAACGATACGAGATTTGAAGAGTACTCAAGAAATGCATTTTTCATGTTATGGGAGGGAAGAAGCAAACTGGACTTATTGCCAATGACATTGGACCCAATAAACGGTAACTGGTTGGATGTCGTCACAGGTGTTGGTGCATCGGTCGACTCGTTCTACGAGTATGCTTTCAAAAGTGCTATATTGTTCAATGACGACGAACTCATGGACGTTTGGGAAACGTCATATAGAGCATTAAGTACACATTCCAGGCTTGAATGGTTTTTCGCAAACGTTGACGTTAACAATGGCGAGTTAAGATCTGAATGGATCGACGCATTGAGTGCATTTTTCCCAGGGTTGATGGTACTTTCAGGTAATGTAGAAGACGCTAAAAAGACGCATTTGCCATTCATCAAACTTTGGAATCAATATCAGGGTATTCCTGAACGTTGGAGCTTCCTATCTAGGTCACCCACTCCTTTCAATTTATTCGGCAGAGGAGTTTATGACCCAGTATCTCTTGAGTGGTATCTGTTAAGACCTGAGTTCATAGAGTCCACATACTATCTCTATAGAGCGACCAAGGATCCGTTGTACTTGAGAATTGGGGAACAAATTCTAGAGGACTACACTGAGATTTTCAAAGTAGAATGTGGGTTTGCAGGTTTTCAAGATGTTAGGACTAAGAAGTTACAAGATAGGATGGAATCCTTTGTTTTGAGTGAGACTCTCATGTACCTTTACTTGTTATTTGACGAGGACAATGCTCTGCACAGTGACGGTAAGTCGTTGTTTTCCACAGAGGGACACCCTCTTTGGATTCCGAAAAGCATCTTGAACGAATACAACCAACACAAGCTTTTCATAGACGAAACTAGGATAGCTCTAGAGGCTCAACAGAATGTTGCAATGGAGGAGAATAATGGGACCGCAGATGAATCCAAACAATTCTATGAAGACGTTTACAACTTTGTCCTGAAATTGTCCAAGTCTTTCAAGTTTTCAGATGGAGCCAAAATATTTTTGAAACCTGTACCTAAATTCAAGGATAGAAGCAATGTGTTCAAGCCTCAGCATAAGACCATTGAAAAATGCGAAGTGCCTGTTACGCAAACTGGACTATACTCAACCGTTTTGGATGAGCCTGATTTCTTCATGTTGGATGCCAAATTCCATCACCAATGGAAACGCAAAAAGAGTGAAATCGAGATGAACCCTTCTTTCTATCAGATATTTGGAAACCCCACTGCAAAGTGCGCCCGTGAGTACACAACTGGGCATCAAGATTGTTATGTTGGCGATATAAATGAAATTTCCCACAACTTTTTGACGAAAGAGGAGATTCCGACATATGATGGTGAAGTACTTGAGTATTATCGCTTAAACTCAACGAATGGGTTACGAATCAAACTAGAATTGCTAAGCTTGAACTCGGTGGATCAATTTAATACAGATATTGATATTGATTTTATCGATAAAGTCAGATTTCCTCCTGATGCAGTATATGGTCCTGAGGGGACTTGTAAGATTGAAGATGAGATCACATCAGGTATCGTATCGAGAGCAAAAGTTGTCAATGGTGTCTCAATAGGAAGAAACTCCATTGTCTATATGGCTGAGGAGACATTGCAAGAGGCCAATGTGGCATCGCTTAACAGAACAGACCAAGGGTATCTCAAAGTGGACCACATTGTTCTGATCAACATGATAGTCGTGTAATAGTACTTGTAAATATGTGTTGATGTACTGTTAATATTGTTGAAATTTCAGTGTAGCATAGTTATATTTATATTTGCGGCTGTGGGCCTCGGGCCGAAGAGGACATTCATACACAAAACAAAGCACATAATTCTGCGATGAGCCTGCACAAGACACGCTATCCTCTGTTCCCATAAAAGACAACCAGCTTCCCTTTACACAACCAGTCAGTCATTTATTTGTGCTCATCATAGATTCTGGCTCTCACTGAAAAACTAGCTCTGCTACCTCTACACACGCTTGGAGAAGACATCCTGCACATCCGTCCGCTTCTCTAGACACATCCAGCCAGCAAAGGAGTGTGAAGCGTGACTTCAACAAAGCTTCAACCACCAGCCTTCTGGTATCCATTCATTCGCTTATCATGTTGCTGGACTCATACCTGCTGCCTGTTGCAGAACTATTGGTGACTCTTGTTGTGCCCACAGTGCTTACTTTGAAATCGTTGGAAATCTCAACCAGACCAGCTGCCACTGCAGACGAAGTGGCCCGTGTTATCAAAGTGTTGCGGTTCTGTGTTGCTTACTGGCTCTTAATGTTCTTTCTTCATTATTTTGGTGTCAATAACCATGCCAAAGTTTGTGTTTGTCTCTTTTATTTTGCTCAGAGTCAAGCCATCTTGCCATATTTGACTGAGTTTTACCAGTCTACATTGTTGCCTCAAATTTCCAAAATGTTGCTGAAAACGTGTAACATACAGTTGGCTGATGACGAAATTGATCATTACATTTGCTGGTTCATGCAAAAACTTTGCATTGAAGGCTCACTATTCGATTCTTTGCTTGTCATGGCAAAAAATGGAGATCTAACTCCCCCATGGTCCCTTAAAGGAGAAAGCACTCAGCTATCACTGCGTAAAGTTTCTGAAACTCCACTCAATCAACAGGTCAGATCAACTAGGAAAGTGTCCAGTAATGAGAATTTACCAAGCATCCCACAGAATATTATACCGTTGGAGATACAGAAGACAAGACCTCGAAAGTCGAGTACATCAAAGCAACTGAACCCGGATCAAACAACAATTCAGCGGAATAGAAGAAGTGGTGATAATTTGAGACAACAAGCATCCTCTCTTTCACTAGGGGGAAGCCAAAGCTTGAGAAGCTCATCATCAAGAAGCGCAGCATCCAACAGTCGACATGTTTCAAATGAAGAGTTTGACTTTGGTGTGGTTACGAACATCACTACACAAGAGGATCTAGCATTCACACAACAAGCTCTTGATAACGCAATGTTAAACAATCCAGCTGTGCAAGAGAAGCAATTCAAGTCGACTGCAACGGCTAAACCCACAATTACAACACAGTCCCATAAACCTTCGAGATATTGGTTTTGATTTACAGAATGTCCAAAATATAAGAATATATGAATGCGTATATACATTTCCACAAGTATACATAGTTTAGGATTTTGACCCTGTGGAAATTTTGTATGGGTAACCAATGGTTCTATCCTTTCTCTTCCAAATCTTTGTCAGCTTCTTATTAACAACGTGTTCCACAAATTTTTCTTCACAGTATTTTGCCTTGAAGTCTCTGATGAATGAAGGATCCCATAACTCGGAAGCGATACCAAGATCTTTACAACATCTCATCAGTGCATTACTTTTACAACCTTCGGTAGCAGTTGGGATACCAGCCTTATTGAAATAGTCTTGTTCACCTCTCACTATACTGACCAAACGTCCCAAACAAACAAGACCATACTCTCTAGTGACCAGTGAATCCGTTACAGTGGTTGCAGATCTTGGTACCAACCCCCAACCACCAGCTCCAAATGCCCTGTTTAGAATTCTACGGTATTTGATTTCTGGGTAGAAAATTATACCATCCGGTTTGATTTCAATATCTGTAGGATCAACAGGATCCGCTAAGACTTTTTGAGAATGGCTTGGGAATGGAGCAGAACCTAATCCGAAGAATGAGGTTGACCAATTGATTTCGTTTGTTGGCTCTGTGCTGTATTGAGGTTCATCATACAAAGTTTCCGGGAAGATGTCTGTGATAGTCTTTGGAGCGTTTGAAGCTTTAGGCTTGGACAAAGTGCTCTGTATTGGTTCCTTTTTCAAAGTTGTTGTATTTGATGTTGTATTTGATGTGGATGCTGGAGCAGTTGTTGACGAGGTTCTTTTTGTATATGTAGGTTTGGCGTAAGAAGAGGCAAAGGCCTTTGAGCAACTGATTCTCTTGGAAATGACTAGGCCCGCTTTGCGACCTGTTGTGAACATCTTGAGTAGAAGGTCTTTTCTAAGTGTGATGTCTTCAATTGGTGTGACGCGTCTTTGAAATGTTTATATATAATGCCCTCAGAATTATGATCTGTCATATTTTCATGTTTATTGTCAAGCTTTGAATTGTTCGTGAAGCCCGCGCAATTAGCTGTGTTTCTTTTTGTTTCTTTTTGCCGTGCGAATAACGTTTTTAGTTTTTAGCTTTTCACGAGATGAGCAGCTTCTTTTGGCAGATTCGATGCTACTTTAACCATTCCAAGTTAACAATCCACTAAGTAACTACCAAAGCACAATGTCGCTACTTGAAATCGTCGAGGCTGTGAACTCTTATCCGTATGGGGAAAAACCAAGTGATCTTTATGTGCTCATTTCGCACGATGGTGTACAGGAGCTGGGGTATGTTGTGCCAGTTGTTGCACAGGAATTGTCAAATTTTGCAAATGTGTTTTTAGTTGATGATCAAACAATGAAGATCCAAATACATTCAAGCCTGGATGATATTGAGAAGAGAAGTGATGCATTCAAGCACGTTGCTGACACTTTGAACCAATCGGGGTTCATTAAAGGTTGGAGAGACGAGCTTTTCGTTATCCACTATCCAGCTCATGAACCATATGTGTTTTTGGAAAGAGCTTTCAGTCCTTTATTGGGTATAGTAATGTATGGTGTCCATGCCAACTGTTACATCCCTCCACATTTGTCCTCTGATGGTGAAATGAAATTCTGGATTCCAAGAAGATCGAAAACAAAGAGCACACACCCAGGTATGCTTGATAATACTGTTGGTGGTGGGGTTAGCCATCCTTACGGAGTGTTTGAGACCTTGGTGAAAGAGAGCGACGAAGAAGCCGGGTTGGAAGAAGAGTTTATCAAGAAGAATGCCAAGGCAGTTGGTACAGTTACATACACCTTCTGCGACCCTCAATTAGGATATGATTATAGACTCGGGTTGGTTCAGCCAGAAGTACAATACATCTATGACATTGCATGCGACGAGTCCATAACGCCACGTCCAAACGACAACGAAGTGGAAGCCTTCCATCTGATGTCTTTCCAACAAGTGTGGGACAACTTGCTCAATGGCCAGTTCAAGCCAAGCTGTGCCATGGTGATGATCGATTTCCTCATCAGACACGGCTTCGTGACACCAGAAAACGAGCCTGACTATGTTGAGATCTTCTCCAAACTGCACCGTCTGCCACCATTCCCGCTTAGATGATAAACAAATTAATTAATTTTGCCTGCTTTATATACAAAATAGAAATAATAGAAATAATATTAATAGAAATTAGCCGCTGTGCTATCTTGTAGTGTCTCTACCGAGGGTTGCGCGCCCTGGGCCACCGGTTTTGTTTTTGACACGTCGGTGGGAATTTCAGAAAGCGCTTCAAGAGATCACTTGGAGTCTGCGTGCTATAGACGACTTCTCTCTGAGCGCTATTGCTACACTTTGCCACAATTGCTTGCTACTGAATAGACTTTGCTGGTGCCAGAATCACAATCACAATGTCAAACCTCAGAAAGAGAACGGGGAAGGGCGCTGCTAAGGGATCTGAATCTCCAAAGGACATATTCCCAGAGGATATCAAAGTTCACTCCAAAGTTGACAATGAACCATCTACAAAACAATGCGCCTTGCTAGACAAAATTGCACTTGCCACTGTGACAATTCTTGCCTTGTTCACAAGATTCTACAAGATTGACTTCCCAAACGAAGTTGTCTTTGATGAGGTCCACTTTGGTAAATTCGCGTCATACTATTTACAAGGTACTTATTTCTTTGATTTGCATCCTCCATTTGCCAAATTATTGATCGCTTTCGTTGGTTACTTGGTTGGGTATGATGGTTCCTTCAAATTCGATAACATTGGTGATTCCTATATCGATAACAAGGCCCCATACATTGCCTATCGTTCCCTATCTGCCATCTTGGGTTCTGCTACTATCCCTGTTATCTATTTAACTTTGAGAGAATTGGACTACTCCATTGCTACCGCTGCCTTTGGTGCTGCCTTGGTCCTATTCGATAACGCTCACGTTGCGGAAACCAGATTGATCTTGCTAGATGCCACTTTGATCTTGTCTGTTGCTCTATCAATCTATTGTTACATCAAGTTTTACAAGGAACAAGCCAAAGGTCCATACACCAAAAGTTGGATCACTTGGTTGATCTTGACCGGTGTCTCATTGTCTTGTGTTATCTCTACTAAATACGTTGGTGTCTTCACTTTTATCACAATTGGTGCCGCTGTTGCCATTGACTTGTGGAATCTTTTGGATATCAACTCTGGTTTGACAGTGAGACAATTCATTAGACACTTTGTTGCAAGATTCTACGGGTTGATCGTCTTACCATTCATCATCTACTTGTACTGGTTCTACGTCCACTTTGCCATCTTGACCAAATCCGGTCCAGGTGATGGGTTTATGAGTCCAGAGTTTCAAGAATCTCTTGGTGACTCCCCATTGGCCAAGGATGCTAAACAAGTGAACTTTTACGACGTTGTCACTATCAAGCACAAGGCTACATCTGCATTGTTACACTCTCATGGTTACAAATATCCATTACGTTACGAAGATGGCCGTGTTTCATCCCAAGGTCAACAAGTTACTGGGTTCATCGGCGAAGACGTCAACAACCAATGGAAAATTTTACCAGCTGTCGACTTCCCAGAGAACGACAGATTGAACAAACCTGTTCGTATCAATGATATCATTAGATTATACCATGTCAACACAGGTACTTATTTGCTAGCCCATGATGTGGCCTCTCCATTGTACCCAACCAATGAAGAATTCACCACTGTTGACTACAACACTTCCATTGCAAGATTCAACGAAACATTGTTTAAATTGCCACCAGCTGATAAATCCCACAATGGTGCTATCATCAAGACTAAAGCTTCATTGGTCCGTGTCTTACACGTTGACACAACTGTTGCACTATGGACACACGATGATGTTACTTTACCAGAATGGGCTTTCAACCAATTGGAAGTCAACGGGAACAAGAAAATCTCAGATGCCACCAATACCTGGATGTTTGAAGACATTATCGGTTTGAGTGATGCTCGTCAATTCTACGTTCCAAAACCTGTCAAACATGTCCCATTCTTCAAAAAATGGTGGGAATTGCAATTTACCATGTTTGAACAAAACAACAAGCTTTCTAGTGAGCATCCATTCGCCTCGGATCCAATCAGCTGGCCTGCCTCTCTCTCGGGTGTTAGTTTCTGGACCGAAAACAAGACCAAACAACAAATCTATTTTATCGGTAACTTGTTTGGGTGGTGGTTAGAAGTGTTTGCCCTAGTTGTGTTTGCCGGGGTGTTTGTCGCAGTTCAAATTTTGGGTCAAAGAAATATCCAAGTCTTCACACCAGTTCAAACCAAACAGTTGTTCAACATTGGATTCTTATACATCGGTTACTTGTCCCACTATGTGTTTTTCTTCTTGATGGCCAGACAGAAATTTTTGCACCACTATTTACCAGCTCATTTGATAGCTGCTATTTTGACTGCTGCTGTCCTAGAATTTTTAATTGGTAGAGGTAAGCCTTTGAACTTGACCTTATTGGTGCTGTCCGTTGGTTTACTATATTTCTTCTTCTTCTATGCTCCAATTACTTATGGTGATGTTCCCTTAACTCCTGAACAAGTGAAAGCTAGAGAATTTATGAACATCAAATTACATTTTTCTAAATAAGACTATCCTATATTATAGCCACCTCGAAAAAAACGAATTGTTTACGTGAAGTAGCTGAGATCCTATTCGATTGTAATATTTGTAGGCGTGTGGAACTCCTCCTCACTTTCTGGTGCTTGATCACGGTCTGGTGTCTTCAGTGAGACCACATCATTGTCATTGTCTAAAACTTCTATGGTAACCTCTGGTGTATTAGTTGACTCGATATTCGCTTCAGCACTAGGTTGATCGTTAAAGTTCACGTCACCTTTAGAGTTTGCTGTGTTTTCACCTTCAATGTCAGTTATGACTTCAACAACGTCTTCGCTTTCGACTTCGACAATAGCATCCACAACCGGGTCAACTTTTTGTTGTTCTATCCCTTTAGCAATTTGTTTAGTTCCATCGATCTTCGGATCAGCCATGGAATTCAGTGACACACCTTCCGATCCAGGAACCACGTCTTGGACTGAAGGTGTCACGAGTGTTTTATTCAAATGGCGCTCCACTATATCTTCAGGGACCTTGAAACCAACATCATCCGTTATCTTATGGTCATTCAATTTGCTTTCCACGGCTTTCACCAAAGATGTAGCAGCAGCCAGGATATCTCTTCTGGCAACTTTAGGCTTAACTACCCCAGAAGTCTTCACTTTGGTCAAATTTTCATCATTAATAAAGATATGCTTTGTTGCTCCTGTGACCTTTTTCAGATAGATTTTCAAGTATATCGAGTTTAAAGTATCATCGAGCAAGGAGGTGGAACCGAACCCATTGTTCATTCTTCTGATCTCACTGATTTCGTACAACAAAGTAAACATCTCTATTTCATCGTCAGGAATGTGTGTCTTTTTGTAAATTTGCTCCAAAAATAACGAAGCTTGCATGAACTCGATATACACAAGCTTTGGAACTTCAATGTCAGTATACCCTGAGTCGACTCGTATGATTTCCTTCGTTAAAAGACACAAGGCAGAACATGCACTTTCCCAAGCTTCGATAAGATTTATCATCCCAGCTCCATATCGACGAAGCTTCTTCGTAAACAACAAAAGTTTTTGAAAATTTGCAAAGCGGTCCGCGAGTTTGATATAATACATGATGTATGTGAAAGTGTAGACAAAGTGCTTCCCTGGAGGTTCAAATTCTGGTTTCCAGATGTTAATTAGATTTTTGTTTGTAGATTTGAGTACAACAAGAGTTTCAAGTTCATCGAAAGCCTTTTGAAGATCACCCAAGTCCAAGTATATGGTGGATATTCTATAGCGCTGCTTGTGATGCCATTTTTTCTTATCCAACTGATTGATCTTCTTTAAAGCCGCAAGAACGATACTTTCAATTTGATGTTCTTGATCTTCTTTGGCATCCAAATCACCGAAAAATTCTTTCAAAGATTCCATCTGTGTCAAAAACTCTTTTTCAGATAGCTTTTGACTTTTCACGTACTTGTACATGTAAGCCACGAAAAGATAGTGGGGTTCTATGGCACCTTTACTCAAGTTGCAAGATTGCAGCAACGTATTCAAGACTTTACTGATAGGCAGTCCAAGCTTGTGCATGATACGTGCGAGGTAGTAGTGTGCTTGCCAATTCTCTGTGTTATATTCAGCAGACAGTTTAGCAACTTTGAAGGCAAGTCTAAACCATCGTTTCCTCTGTTTCTCTATTTGTGTTCCAGAGATCACAGATAAGCCACTACTTTCATTCAAGAGAACCCGTCCTGTTTGACTTGTGTAGCAAAGACCAGACATTGGCGTAGTAAGGCTATGATATAATTCTTGTGAGAAAAGAGGTAACATGACCGTCAAAAGCTCTTTCTTTGATGGACCTCCCATGATATCCTGTTTGGCACATAAGTTCAAAGACATTATGTAGGCCAATAGGGATCTTCTTTGTAGTGATGCAGTCTGAAGTTTTCTTTCATGTACATTTAGCTTATCCGCTGTCCAAACAAGATCGTCCTCTACTTGTAAGGAGAACACCTGGCCCAGAATGAACCATGTTTCTGGTTTGTTTGAACCATACATAAAGTCAGCCTTTATCATCTTGTGTACATCTTCAAGATCTGACACTTTGGATTGCAATCCCTTTTTTCGCAACTTGTAGTTGTTGAGATTGTTTAATGCCTGTGAGTAATAGAAACCAAGATCTGCAATACTTTGTTGTTCTGATATCGTAGGCCGTGTTTCTAAATTCAAACCGCCCACAACTGCCGATGGCAATAAGGAGACATCAAGATCTTGCTCAAGATATTTTTTGATTGCAAAATTATTTTTCTGGATCGTGACTATTGAATAATCAGGTTCCCCGATCGCTTTAGAGAATGAATCCAATGCTGCCTTCAAGTCAGGTTTCAATACTGATGTTAGGGTTTCCCTTTTCTTGGATACCAGGCTCATCAATGGCTTGACGAAATCCATGGCTGAGTCTTTATCTAGTGGCTCAGACTCGGATGAGTGGTTATACGGAGTAAAGCCACCACTTGAGATAGAAATTCCAAACCGGCAGTTCAAATGCTGTAAAATGTCTGATTTATAAACAGTGGGATCTGCTGTTTTCCATAGAGATTGTGATAGCTTCAAGAATCGTTTTGAAGAACCATGGCAAAATCTGAGGAAGCCCAACTGGTTGTGGATAATGCTTAGAAAATCAAATTTAGCTATTGTATTGTACGTTTCATCGCCATGGAAAGCTGCCTCATTGGCACAATAGATAACAATGAGTGAGTTAACCAAAATATTCATCAACGACACGCGTACCCTATTTGGAACATTTCCCCCCTTCCCCATGTAATATCTTTCGAGCACAAAGTTGAACAGTATGGGCAGAAAATTGATAACGCCCTGAATCAACGCAGGATCATACTTCGCGACAGTCCAATTCTGCTTCTCGAGAACAGCACAATAGCCTTCAATGTATTCGCCAAAGAACGCTATGGTATTCAAAAGTGTCTTGTAGCGTTGGCTCTCAGGCTGTTTGTAGTAATTCTCGCCTCGTAACTGCCCGAGAAGCAAAGGCAATGTTTTTACCAAGGCAAATTGATACTTCTCCAAATCAGTATTATCGATATATGAGAGTAGAAGGACTCTCCAAAGTTTGAGCTTCAAGTCAGCAGGACTTTGGTCGACAAAATGGTACATCGATTGTTCTTCTTCAGTCAAGACATTTTCTTCATACGATAGCAAGATTGTTTCTAATAACCTATTGGCTTCGAAATTTGACGAAGTTTCACCTCCCAAAGTTCTCTCAAAAGTGGTCAACACATTAAGTTTATCACCTTGGTTCTTGATCATTTTAGCGCTGAGTGTTGGTATAGCATCATAGTTCGGGTACTCGACTGTCACATTCTGATAGCAAGTTTCGAACTCTGCAGCGAGTAAAGAGAGAAGCTTTTTCAAATGTATAACAGAGATCAACCTTCCGTGTTGCAAGTAGAGTAAATTGCACCATTTGAATCTGACTGTTAACAGGTCATTATTGAAATGCCCTATCACCTGACTAATTGCTTTGTGCCATCTTTCGATAACTTTATGCATTGTTTCAACATTTGACTCAAGCTCAAGGGTTTGTTTCTGTGTTTGTGATTTCGACCTGATTTTCTGTTTCATTGATATCCACATATTAGTTAAAACTTCAATAATAGATACACCTAAAGCTAGTGATTCAACGGTCGGGTGGTCTCTAATTGTTTCAAAAAATTCACTCTCTGTAGATAGTACCAATTTTTCCAAAGATGTATATAACTCCTTATCAAAGAGATATTTTATCACTGGGAACTCAGAATCCACGATCCCGAGTAATGACTGCAGAAGTAAGCGTCTCACTTCACAATAATGCATATCTTTAGAGTTCACATTATCGATGAATTCCTGACAACGAAGAGAAGTATATTCTTGAACATCATTTTCTGAAAGTAGACTTGAGTTTACAATGTTTGTGCTGATAAGTTCACTCAGATCAAGGTCACCTTGCCCCTTGCTCTTGTCTGCTGACAAATGTGTCGTTAGTCGAGGGGTCCAGTTGTTCAAGCAGAAGATGAGGTCTGAAAAAGCCTTTTCAGTAGCGGCTTCTTGCCTGATAGACTCAACATTGAACATGGTGAGATCCAAATCATCCTTTTTCAAGTATTCACAAATGTAATTCAAAAATTCCTGAAATTGACCTGTGATGTCTGCACTCTTATCCACTTCGTCCCCTTGCTGACGAAATCTTTTGCTAGCTCTTTGTGGTTGAGGTTCTGCTGCAGGCCTTTTGGTCACTGCTTCCTCAATAGTCTCTTTCGGAGTCAATCCCTCTTCAGCAACAATATCGATTTGGGAGAGAGACTGAGGCAGGCCTTCGGTTTCACCAGAATGAACCTCTTCGACAACAATGACTTCTGAATCAACTTCACTCTTGGGTGTCTCAACGATCTCTTGAACTTCATTCAAAATTTCGATATCCTCATTAGGCGTAGCAGCATTTTCGACATCGATTGCGGACTCGACTTCCTGTATGATAACAGTATCGATACCATCTTCAACGATTCCAGTGGTTTCCTCCGCATCTTTATGCTGTACCCTGAACCTCACAATATATGTAGGTTCGTCCTGAGAGCGATATATATCTTGAGCTTTTTGTAACTTTTGCTTCGGTTTCAAAACTAAGGATTGAACCTTGGTGACAACGTTCTTCCAATTTGTTTCCTCTAGGTTGATTTGCTCGAGAGTATTATATTGTGTTTCTTTCAATCTTTTGTTCAACTTTTGTTTCACCGGGAAGAGAAAAGTCAAGTCCTCAAGTGAGTCCTTAAATAGATCATTTTTCTTATCAGCGTTCATTACCTTGAGTCTTTGTAACACAAGCTCCTCAGCCTGTAAATAGAAGGAGTATTTTGATGATGCCAATTTCTTATTTCTATGGGTATAGAGTTCGTCGGTCTCATCTTTTTGAAGTTCAGACTCTATCAAGAACCTCATCAAGCGACCGCTCTCAAAAAAATGGAAAATACTGAGCAACAGCTTTATAACAAGTGTATCACCATCATTGTACTGAAGAGACTCCACTAGATCATCTAGAGCATCGAATAAGAGATCTAGCGATTCTTCGAGACTTAATGAAGAGATGCCTGATCGAAGCTCATCAAATTGCAACAAGCCTCTATTCCGATAAGCCAAGTACCGCAAAGTTCTAATGGACGGCGAGACAAGGCCCAGATCGTTTGAAACAACATCAATCTTAAACAATTCCTCAAAATATTCACTTGACTCTTTGAATGCACCTGCCTTTTGTGCCTTTAGCGCCTTTTGGAACACCTTAAAGGCCTGTTCGATCTACAAAGTCCAATGGTCAGTATAAAATCTTCAACTAACGTCCACACGATATACCAACCTGGAGTTCCCTCGTATGCTCCTCAGCGTCAAACGCAACATCTTCAGCACTCAGATTAAGCGCTGTGAAGGAAGACATAGTGTCTGTTGGAGTAACTGACTACAAATAAGTAAAAGATCGCGTTCTGTTTATTATTCGTTTTCAAATCACCGTACATACAAAAAAGCTCCTTGGTCAAGACACTACTTCACCAAATGACACAATACTATGCAGATTTGAATTAAAGACCTTTCTAATTTGAGAAAAACACCGAGCGAAGAGTGCAAGCATCACCATAAATCTGGTTCATGTCGACCTCCGAAATTTGACGTTCAACTTCACTGTAAGCCGCAATCAAAAATCCACCAGATCTCAAATACACTTCAATAGGCTTTGTCTTGGAGACTTTCTCACCTTTAACAATTTTCTTTCTTCTAACCAATTTTGAAGGGATTCTGAAGAAAGGCATGCAAATTCCAGCTTTGAATTTAGTATTGTTATTGGTTGCTTCATAGAATCGACCAAACTCGGAACTCAATGCGTTGTAGTAGAAATCAGAGCCAAAAGTGATATCACTCTGTTTGTAACCATACGACCCCAAAACTCTGGTCATGACCTGTTCATTATCAATCCTGGAAAGCTTATCAGCAAACTTGAATGTTTCAGCTTCAATTCTGTTATCATTTGGGAAAAACTCTGGTGAAATATGGTAGTTTTGAGAGACTCTAATTTCAATAATACAAACCAAGTCAAAATTCAAGTTTTGAGTGATCATTTTAGATAAGTAACACGACGCAAGTTTGACATCACGATAAATAGATAATCTTTGGCAGAGGTCCAAGTTCACTAGAGATTCGTTGCCATTTGTGATATCGCAATTGCTGTATCTAAAAGTATGATTTTGAGTATAAGGACTCCCTGAACCGTCTTTTTCGTAGACAGGAGTGGAGCTGTACTGAATTCCTTGACTTGTTGGCCTTCCAATAAGGTTTATCAATGGAACAGTTGAGGATGAGCCATGTGTGCCTTTGGAAACAGGAGAACTTAGTATAGCCATCACTTCACTGGAGAGTTCACGTAATGTCTCGATCTGCTTCTTGTCAAATTCAGCTCTTGGAAAAGAGTCAAATACAGAAAAGGCACCAATGACAACTCCAAACTTTGTGACAAGTGGTACACCAGCGTAAAATTTAATGAATGGAACGTTTTTAACAAATGGGTTTTTGGCAGTTCTCCAATCTTTGGAGGCATCTAACAACACGAAGTTCCCAGTAGAAAGGATGGTATGTGCATCAATTGAAAGCTTTCTTGGACACTCTGATATATTCAAGGAAACCTGATATTTGACGACTTGTCTTTTACCATCAATAAGCGATATGGAGGCACCCTTTACATGAAATGCCTTTAATGCCTTCGATAACAACGCTGTAAACGGTTCACGTTCTTTCCACTGCTCAAGGCTCAGAAATTTTTTCACGACCCGCTGTCGAGAAGACTCATTGTAATGCTCAGGTGGGCTCATCATTTCAATTCCTTCAAAACAGGATGGACACGGTACTTTGGAAAGGTTCCACTTCCCTTTACTATAAGCGTCCAAGAAATGTGTTTTCGTCAATGGAACATTAACAACGGTGGACGATGTTGGTTTGGGGAGGCATGCCTGGTGATTTGAAAGTTTTAATCTTTTAGTTGATCTTACTTAAGTTAGTATCTTGCGGACTTGTTTCATGGGAATGCATTCACATACGGTTCGAGCTGTGTTTCAGTCTTTTCTGACATCCTGAATCGAGATGAGTAACTTATCTAGCACAATTTGACACTGTATGATCTATCTTGTTGCATCCGGTCATTGTTTCACTTTGTCTTGACGTGTGTTTTCTTTGTGGTCTTGATCTTTTGGCTTGATTTCCTTTTTGTGGCAAATGTAATAAGCTGGCAAGATGTTACCAGATTAAAGGGAGCGGAAAATGCGTGTCGATGGAGTTACTCATATGTTCACCTTATTTCAACATTATAACAGCTTCAGTCATATTGTTATATGTTACCTGTGTAATGATCCCTCTCTTGCAAACACCCTGATCACTTCCCATCCCGTGTACTTTATCATGTTGATCAACAGGTATAAACCGCACAGCTCTAGGAACTGAACAGTCCTGCTGTCTATGTTATGACGCTATCTCATATTCAATCACATGACTATTCGTAGCCAAAAGCCCAGAGATCATGGCTCAATCCGTAAATGTTTCAGTCTTAGCCTTAATAAGAATAATCTCGTGATGGAGCTACGCTTAACTATTATATAAAAAAATTAAATCCGCTAACTGAGAAACGTTTATTACAACAACATTCGATGACCAAACAGCACAACGAAAGAACGCAAGATGTTTATGTTTGGATCAAGACTTTACGCTCCGCTGAAGAGAGCTGTCACCTCGAAGAGTCTCTTCCACAGCTCAGTTGTGTTCGGTACATTGGTCTCATCAGTCTTTGCTTACTCACAATTTCAAAAAGAGTCTCTGCTATTGGACAACCCAAAACATAAATCCATAGATGGCATCAAGATAGACAAGGGTGTGGATCCTATGCCTCTTTCACTTGATCTCTCCACAAAGTACCAGCTGTTAGCACATGGAACAAGATCGGTCACTTTCATCAAATTAAGGGTCTACATATTGGGCATTTATGCTGCTGATGAAGATATGTATAAGATCCCACAGGTTCTCGACTCCAAGTTTCTTTCACAGGCATTCATAGACACTGATACTACCAAGTCGCATTCAGAAAACGTTTCAGCTGCCCTCAAGGACCAAGAGAAGTGCAAAATACTCATTGAAAATCTTCTCGACAGCAACATCCGTCTAGTCGCCAGAATTTGCCCAACCAGAACCACAGATTTCAACCACATGAAGGACGGTTTAGTCAAATCGATTCTTGCAGCTAGATACCCAAGTGAAGAGTTGGCAGAAGGACTTCAGCAATTGAAAGACGCATTCACACGTAAGGGTTCGTTCCCTAAAAACGATAACTTGATCTTGGAAAGACTCAGTGATGGCCAACTTGTTGTCTCTTATGAGGACAATAAGAAGAACAAATTCCACGAGCTAGGTAGAGTCAGCAATCCAATTGTTAGTAAAGTGCTGTTCCTTCAATATTTGAGTGGTGGATTAAGTGGTGATACTAAACAGAGCGCCATAGAAAAAATCTCACAGTTAGTTTAAAATTTGTATATAGATACATACTCAAAATATTTATTTAATTCAAGGCAAATTTCCACGTTCTGGACCAAAGTATCCTCTAGCTGAAGTGGAAATATCATACAGTGAAGTTTGTCCGTCGCCACCTTCAATGCCTATACCGGTTACATTATTCCCCCACCAGTTGACATACTTTGGATGATATTGAACACAGAAGAATATAATGACAGCAGAGAATGCAACACCTGCGTCAAAAGCGGCAGATAAGACATAATTGTATTTTTCAAACCAAGCAATGTATCTTCTTTTAATGACACGAGTGAAAGCAAATGAAAGGTAGATGGCTGGGAAGATGTAGGACAAATTCAATGGAGCGAATTGAATCATACCATTAATGAAAACAGAAGGCTCAAGGTTTCTTGGTAATAACTTTGGAGTAAATCTTCTGATGAAAATAAATAGCAAGGCAACCAAAAATCCAATCAAGAAGGCATACTTCATAGTTGGGTACAATCCATCGAACACCCTCTTTGGACCGATAACACCCCATAGGACACTAGACGCATAGAACGTACGTTCATTGGCACAAATGAACTTTTGCTTTTGATGTGGTGTACACATGCCTTCAATGTTAGACATCGACCAGTTCACAACACCTAGGAAAACAAATGCTTGCAATATGACACCAAGAATTTGTCCACGGAAGACAGCCCTGATTGGAATTCTTGTATAATGAGCAGTTTTTTGACAGGAGATGAAGTTGTCTGCTTGTCCATCAATATTATAACCAAGTGCTTTTAATGTCATCATTGCAACACCATTACCTGGAAGTGCGTAACCAATGATCAACTCAACCAAGACGTTTAAACCTTCTTGAATACCAGTGACGGAAAGCAAGATACATAATGGAATCAAGAACACAAAGTTGATCCCCACTGTGAAGAAAATACCCCAAACAGGAGTTTTACTTTCGGGATAAACTTTCACACAGATGATTGCAAAAACAAGAGAAATGATCAAAATGGCCCAGTAGTAAGAATCAGGAACTTCTTTGTATCTTGCCATCATTTTCGAGTGTGGATCATCGAATCTTCCTAGAGTTGAGTTGGCAAGCCCATTGGATTCGTCTTTCTTTGTTCTTTTAAACAAGCGACCTTGTTTAAAAGAGGCGATTGTCTCCTTGATATTGTTACCAATTAACACAAGAGCAAACTTCACGGTAGCCCATTCTTTGTCCAAGTTGTATAAAAACGCGAATGGATAAAACATGAAGAATGCACTATAGACAACAATGTTTGCTGCCGAATAGAAAGGTGGTGAATATTTTTGATATTTCTCAATATCCAATAGCCCATCAGTCAAGACTTTTTGCACTTGGAATGATTTCCCTTCGTTGGTGAAAATACCATTTGAGTTGATTGGTAAATATCCTGTCCATTTGTAATTTGAATAGTAGATACCAATAATGACAAAGAATGACAAGACCATACCTAAAAATGTGTTCATAGTGACATAGAATGGCAAAACCAAAGGCGAAACTATTTGTGTAGCCACATTCCAGTCGAATGTTGAAATTGGATTCAGCCCCATACCACTGCTAAACCCTGTAATGGTAGATAGGTTAAAGTTGAAAGGCTTAATCCAAGACATCCAACTAAAGCTACTCAAAGCTTGAAAAAGGAAGTCTGGTATCCAAAAGTATATGAACATTGAGCCAAAAGCAATCCAAAAGAAACGAAATTTGGAAATTTTCCAACCGTGGATGATTTCTTTCCTCTCAGGTTTCAATAGTGCACGGTTAATAGCGATTGAGGGCAAGATAGTTGGCCACATACATCTCACTGGGTACACAACAAACTTTCTTAAAATACCTGCGAATGAGAACCCCATTAGTTGAGTAGAAATGACCAATAAGAATTGAAAGCCGAAAGTTAGCCATTTTTGTTCATAAAACTTCACTTGAGTCACAATATTGTATGAAACATAAACATTGGCATTAGCAACACTAGTCATGATTGTGGCAAACATTTGTTCTTTGAACCCATAAGGACCAGGGTTAAATGGAAGTTTCTTCCCGAAGAAGTTGAATGTGAAATTTGGGATAACCAGCTCCCATAATTTACCAGAACAATACAAAAGAATTGAGACAACACCTTGAGACAAAGCGATAGAAGGGAATCTATGGGCAAAGAATTCTTTGATCCCGGAGGCGATGATAACCCATATGATAGCCAATGTATAAGATCTTATAGTCTCGATTGGTTCATCAGTATCATCAACCATATCAGTAACGGATCTTACTTCTGGGTAAGGACTGTGGTAAGTGATCAAAGCTGCCAGCAATTTTGCCTCAAAGTTTGCATCTGGTGATTCTTTGATATTGACTTTACCTTCCAGAACATTGTGGATGTATGACCAATCATCAACAGGGAAATTTGAGTCATCTTGATGTCTAATTGAAATCTCTTTGAAGACATCCAAGATTCTTTGATCAGTCATGTGGATCACTTTATCCAAAATGAATCTAAGATCATACGTCAAGTCATCCTTGTTATCATTTTGTAAATCATCACCATGCCCTGTCTTGGTTAACAAGTGGTTCACTGATTCATCGCTAAGGCTTTGGAAGTAATGTTTGATCTTCTCCTCGTCGAGAATTGGAATACCTGATTTTGTCAATTGATCGGAGTCTGTCAATGAAAGCTCATCATGGGAGGTAACTCTTGTGAGAGTGCTGTGTAGTTTCCCCACGCCGGAGTCTTTCAGTTCGTAGTTATCCTTTTCGCTCATTCCCAGTGATTAGTGATTGGTTTCAAATAGAATACTAGTGAATTTGTAACATGGACATTACCACCGTTTTATACCTGACCTTTAGTTTCAGCGCCAGTAAGAAATGTCGTTGATAGCATCATATCTGACACAGCTTGCTACAACTATGTGAGCACGCACGATAAGGTCGATTTGTTTGCCGATCAAATGTCAAATGATTCTATTTTGTTCAAGTTCTAACGCAGAAGATTAGAACATCTGCAGATACCGAAACAGCTGAACGATTTGACATGAAGGCCAAGCAAGGCCAAGTAAGACGGATAAGCATAATTGGGGAGCCAGGAAGAGTGCATGCGTACTCGGAAAAGTGTTGCTGTAGCCATCTATGATTAACCCTTTTTAATTAATGACAATGTTGAGCTTCAATGTGTGCTTTGAGCTCATGCGCTGTGTGTGCTTTGAGCTCATGCGCTGTGTGTACTTTGAGCTGACCACCTTCTTTAGAGTTGCCCGATGGGTTTCTGAACCACAATCAACAAACCAGCAAAGCAGCAGCCATCGTTTGATTGATCATTAGATAACGCTTCCTCTTATTTCCATAGAGTGTTTTCTTTCAGTTCAATTCAAGACCTCACTGTGACCTTGCCTTCAACACCGTCTCAAAGAGCACAGTCCGTGCCTTTATACCTTCTGCTCTCAGCCTCTTGGACTTGTCTTAGTGTATAGATTCTGGATCCATGGAGTTAGTGTGTGCTGTTGGCGCCTCAGGAAGCCACAGATAACGTGAATTGATAACTAAAGCTGGCGATCTATCATCTCAGACCACATTCGTCAACATCGCGAAATCAACGACTGATTACGTCTTTAACGGGACTGTTGATTAGGTATTTGTGCTACTGCTTTAGCTATAGCTATGGCTTATAAACACATTCAGAGGGTACTTGTGACCCCAGATGCTTCCCTCTAGGTACCCCGACTGGTGAAATCTCTAAGCGTATCTCTTATCGTCCACTTGTCACGTCCGATAGACTCGGAAACGTACCGATGAGATGGCATTGCACTACTTTGTTAAAAACTCATGGTTCTGTCTACTGTTCCTTACTGGTGAAGGCAACTACTTCGATATACACTGCTTAAATGATGGTGCTTGATAAGAAACCGAAGATTCTGCTCATAGGTGCTGGTGGAGTGGGTACGATAGTTGCATATGGTATTGACTATGTTGGTGAGGCATCGTTATCAGTTATAGTCAGAGGAGACTATGATCGAGTTGCAAAAGACGGTTGGGACCTCAACTCATGTGATTATGGTAAAGTTACTGGCTGGAGACCACAAAAGATCCACAAAGATATCGAGAGTGCAACCTCTTCAGGTGACGTGTACGATTTCGTCGTGGTGGCTACAAAGAACCTACCAGATATATACAGGATAGAAGACATCATTGAGCCTATTGTCACACCGGGAGAGACCGCAATAGTTCTGATGCAGAATGGATTTGGCATTGAAAAACCATTCCAAAAGAAATATTCCAACAATGTGTGCATCTCAGGGGTTTCATATGTTGGATCTCATAGTTTCAATGGTGTGATTACTCAAACCCATACTGATGAAACCTATATCAGCTATTACCCAAACGATAACTTCACTTCAGAATCACTAGAGGTCAAGACGAAAGAATTCATAAAACTTTACAGTAATGACAAGAATCACTGTACCTATCAACCAGATTACAAACTTTACAGGTATATCAAATTAGTCTACAATGCATCTTTGAACACAGTGACAACATTATCGGGTGTGGATATTGGAAGATTGGTGATGTCAGGTGGCCTTGAAGCCGTTTCAATCCCTGCAATGAAAGAGGTTATTGCCATAGCTAGGGCAGATGGATGTGAATTGCCTAGCGACATAATCAACTCAACTGCACATTGTGATGATGGTGATTGGTTTCAATCTTCAATGTCTGTTGACGTTTCAAAGGGGAACCCTATAGAGATTGAAGCCATCTTGGGAAATGTACTAATCCTCGCAGGGGAACTAGAAATTGAAGCACCAATTTTGAACATGTTGTATCAACTTTTAAAAATCACGCAGTACAAGATGAAGGAAAAGCGAGGAGTATTCTCTTTGCCTGAAAAACGACCACCAAATGATAAGTACTACAGTTGAATCTGTTTTGGAATATACATTAATAATTATCCTTTTTTTCTTTATCTACTTGGTATTCTATGTACAATTTTCAAGCAGTAGTCTCCGCTAATGGATACAAAAACCAACGTTCGAGTTCAGCATCAATATTGGCATCTGTTTGATCCATACCATAAGAATCTTGCACGGTTGTTGGCTCGGAATCAGCCATGGCAGAGAAAATAGAAGCCAGCTTGTCTAAGTTTGTATCACCAGGAACAGTATGAGGTGAGGTGCTTTCTCCATTCATAATTGTTCCCTCATCAAAAGGTCCAGCTTTAAATGGTTTTGAACTTGGGTCGCCAACATGTGTAAAATTGAAAACGTCACTTTCTATTGAGAACGCAAGCGTAGGGTCATCGATACATGATCCGACATCATGCTTACCAAAATGGGCTTCTTCCAAATCTCTTGTGAACTCGTTGGTTTCAACTTCAATGTCAGATGGTTTTATAGCATTTGAAAAATTTTGAATAGAAACAAAGATCCCTTCAATTTGTGTTGGTCTTTGTACTGAAACATTGTCAAGTTTGGATAATTCAGACCAGACACATTTTTCATCGCTAGAGGCAGGTGCAAAATCTGCTGCTAAACTGGTCACTGATTTCAAGAAGTTCGACGAGATCATCTCAAAGGCATTTCTAATCTCTTTATTAGCCTCATCATCAACACTTGAGAATGTTTCCAACATTGATGTACATGATTGAATTTGTAAAACGACATCAACAAATGGGATACATAGCTTTTTGGAGCCTCTTTTCTCAGTAAGTTCCTTCAACGAGTTGATGAATGTCAACCCACACATAAATAATTGTTGCGTGGTTAACCATGAAAACACTGCCGAAATATCTCTATGCATCACTTTAACTAATCTCATTGCTTCACTTGCAGAATGGAACGAGACATGTAGGGCATCATGAGATAGCTTGAGCCGATTTGGAGATGGACGGAACAGTAGGACAACCGCAATGTGGAATTGTAGATCGACCCACTCCTTTGTGATTAAAGGTGTTGGGCGTTGGAAGCTTGCTCTCCACATTTGTAATTGATCATACATCTTCCAACTCCAGCTGGTCAAGTCCTTTCCTGAGAGACCACCTTTGTTTGCATTAGCATATAGATGTTTATGAATTTCTGATTGGAGACGATAGATTCGAACTTGTTGAATTTGAGCAATTTTAAGATGACACTTTGGACCTTTCTTAATACCATTTGCAGTGATTAGTTCATCTTCAACTAATGATGGGTATTGGGTTGAGATCCATTTGTCAGGTATACTGGTAGGTCTACCCATAACGGTAGCCAACATTCTGTCAATGCAATAACAGGTCCAAAAGATACGACGACGGAGATCCAGAGTTATCGCATCAAAATGTTGAGAAGGGTTTGGTTCAGTGTATAGCCCTAGCTCTGTAGCAAGTCTTGTAGCTGATCCGGAAAGTTGCCATAAATTACCAGTTTTAGGGACTAGTAAGGAGTATTGCAAGAACAATAATACATTTTGCAGTTTAGAAACTCCTGTATCATGTAGCATTTTGCCGCTTATCTTCGTAGCTGATTTCCAAAACCCATTTGCAATACGACCAATCTCTGATATTGCCAAATGTGGTCTTCCGATGGAAGCGAGTGCAATAGCGATGACCATAGAGACTTGTAGTTTGTCAGTCGTTGAAGAAGATGTCGACAATGAGCCTTGACGGTAGTATTTGCACCTGTGTAGTTGTTCATAGAATAAGCGTTCATGCAGAACTGGATAAGCACTATTCATCCATGTAAAATATCTTTTGGCTAAACGTATCAAGATGGCATCGTCATATGCAGTGATATCGGTCAATCTGTTTCTAGAATTATTGCGACGGGCTTGCTTCAAGAAATCATGGGCTAGCTTTGAATTTGAAAGGTTTTCTTTGTCGATAAACACTTGCTTTGCAGTTTTCCCATTAGATGAAGTTGAATATTTTCTAATTTGTGAATGGATATCGTCGTTAACCTGGTGCGAGGAGGCTGCTGCAAAGATTGTACCAAACAAGTTGTCAATACCATAGTTCACATGGTCTTCTTCGTCATCATCGTCGTCATCATCGTCTTCTTGGATTGCCACTGGTGAGAATTCATCAATCAAGTATGATGATGATGTGGAAAAAGATTTTTGAGATTGTGTGAAAGATGGAGATCTGCTAGTTGATTCATAATCTTGGTTCAACGTATCATTATCCAATATGCTTGATAGTCTTGCCCTTTTGTAGACTGGTTTCAGTGGACTTTCTGGTTGTTGGTTGATTTCAACGTCTGGAGGAGATCTTTTTGCATTTGGAAGTTGCTCTACTTCTTCTTCACCCATAGAACGTATTTTGGCCTCCAACGATGAGAATTGCTTTCTAGTGATCTCTTTACCCAGCACCTTGTGCTTTTGCATACAAGTGGTACCAGCTTTCAAGCAGTTTGAACACGATGGTATGTTTGCGTCGCATTTAGTCTTCCTGGTACGACATCTTTCACAAGCGGGAAGTGGCCGACGACTACTAGTTGGTTGTTGAGTTTCGATTGGCATTTTGCTTGTGTTTTTTTTTTCCTTCCACTGTGTCGACTGATCGTTGAACGAGAACACTATGAACTCTTCGATACAATGCCGAAAGAAAGTGGGTGTCAGTGTGATCGTCTGAAGTTATATAAGATATAAAATCAAGTACCGTTCTCGTAGTTTCAGCATTATATCCCTTATCAACTTTTTGATCTTCTTTGTTTCGTCTGCAGAGATAAAAGTGGAGAACAACGCGGAGTCGGATCTTCGAGAGTCCAAGACCAATAGCCTATCACAGCTGGACACAAAGAAATGTACCAGTCATTTACACGACAACTTCCAGACAAACAATACGAGCCCTTTAACAATGAGGGGTAAACCAAGTACGCTGGCTATACACAAGCATTGTAGAGCTTACAATGCTATACTCTATGGCCACAACAACTCATCAAACATAGACCTTCATGGTTATAACACGCAAACTGTGTCAGATAACAGTGTGCGTGTAGTCCTTGTCCTAATCGAGCACTGATAACAGCAATTGATAACTATGGCCGCTGCTCTTGCTTTACATCAAGTCAAACGTTTTGTTGAGTAAGCTAGGTACACATATTTCCGGCGGCTACCACCGTCCACGTTCCCGATAAACTCGAGATCTGGGGTATTGTGACAAAGGGACCATACAACGGTCGTCGTTTCTTGAGTGAAACGTTGACTCTTCATACGATCTACAGCTACAATAGCTTTATGGTCTTTATTGTTCATTAGCGAGCTGCGTGTATGTGCGACTGTGTTGATTCTATAGCATTCCCGTTGGTAGTATTCATTCTACCGATTTTACTCGTGACCTCATTTTTCTAAATTCACACCCGTTTTTAGTTTCGCTTTCTCGATGAGGGAAGCCTGCGCCGCCTATTTAAGATAGCTTCTAAAGAGCCTATAGGCTGATTAAGTTCCTGATATCTACAGCGATCGTGACAGTCGGGGGAGTGCCGAAAACTACAAGGCTAGATGTATGTATAAACTTTCGGGATGCTGCCGAGTTATTACAAAGCAAAAAAAAATGGAGTTCATTCATTATTACTGTAACCTTCGAGAGAGAAACCATTATATGACACAATGACTACGTGCTGCTGCTAGAAAGCTCAAAGTCCAGAGAAGTTACATACCATAAGCCCAGGCATTCCCATTACATCGCGTACTTTGTGAACTTCCGAAAGCCAAACGATAAAAGACGGGCATTCTGCGACATTAGATGGAGAAAATTTCGAAAGTCAAGGATGATTTATGAAAGGCACTTAGGCGTTAGCCTTTAGGGAAGCTTCAAGAACACTGGAGATTGATTACTTCCTATTCAAGTTTAAAGCCAAGGCATTTGGGCCATCTCGATCTTCTTTACCAGACGGTATTCCCCATTCTTGACACATTTAGCCTTAGACAAGTGAAAAGCCTCAAGTACTACAGTGGAATGGATTCGATCCTCAGAAAAAGAGTTAACTCATTGCAATAAAAACAAGCTAGGTGCTGACGTTGCTATTTCTAATTGAAGATTAGGCCTTACTAAAAGAGCAAAGATGGATTGGAAGGAAAAATCGAAGCAACTCCCACAATCAAGATTCACGGCAGCTTATTCACTGAAGAAACAAATCATGTAATGACCATTTAACTGTTCGCCTTTTGAGAAAGAAATTTCACCGTTCAAAGAAATAGCATGACCTATCAGCTTGGTACTTGGTTCAGTACAACCTTCAGGTTAGCTGTTTAGAGTGCGTTCTTGGAGACATTTTGGGCATTGAAGCGCTATGAGCTAAATGACATTGAACTTGACATGTGAGGTCTGGCGCCTGACAATTGAAAATTAGACTCGGTGATGGTGCTCATATCTGCGGAGATCAAGCTGTTGGTGTTGGTACCAACACCTATCAATTGTGGTATTTGATTATTGGCTCTTCTGTGTTATGTCGTCTATAAGGAAACACACAACCGCCCAGCGGATGAAGTCACTAATTGATTGTCAGGCACATACAAGTTAGCTTGTGCTGACATCGTAGTTTCTTCAGCCAATAAACACCTTGCTTTTAGTATTCCGTGCCGTGGATAGCAGCTGTAGTATTACATCGATCCAATGATGACTATGGTAAGCATTGCATCGGATCTGTTTCTTCTGAAACTGAAACATTGCAATTTGAGAACTCAACTTTCTAAACATCGACCAGTTCAGCTTCAAGATGAAACAAGAAAAAAAAGCAATAATCTTTGCTATATCACAGTCAGTCCAACCCTAGGATTACTTGTGAATTATCCTTGATGCCAAAATGATCATGATAAGGGAATCCTTGAAAAGGGTGGTAATCGCATGTTCGCTTCTTTGCGCCAGTGACCGAATTTATCAATTCAAACAGTGCATGCGACATTTAGGATACACCATCTAGTTCGTACGCAAAATGATGTCAGGGGTCAAAACACATGATACTGTGCGATAAAAACGGTTCGAATATGTAATGGTCTTGAACACACCGTCAACAATACCTCACATGTTTTGCTTGATCTTGCGTATTTGGCACAACAATTCAATGGGGTGTCAATAGGACATCAACACTATACTCACATATAGCGCAAGTAAGAATTCGAGCAAATCAAGATTCAATTTTCAACCATAACTAATTGCCAAACTTCCAGTTCTAGTATAAGATGCGTAACGCTATCTACCTGTTGATTTCCTGAAAAAAAAATTATCAAGAGCATCTCTAGAGCAGATACATCAATTTGACAATTTCAAACACCAACATTAGAGGGCAACCGATGCTAATAAATTTGGAGTAAACCGATCACTTTGTAGGGTTATATGATCAACGCATCGGAACTCTGGAGCATGCACAAGGATATTCAAGATCAAGATGTAGATAATCGTAACAGCCCCATGAAAACGGATAACTAGAACTCTTTCACCATCTTTCGTTCATGGGTATGTGGATGTGTGTCACTTTTGGGAGAAGCATGGGAAACAGGTGTCAGCAGGAACTGATGTTATAGGGTTCAGAAGCTTTAGTCATTTCTAGTCTACCTCATGGATTCCAAGGATCACAAACTAATGGTGTAATTTGCAAGATTATACATGACCTGAGCGAAAGTCAGATCAAACCACTGTTTGTAACCTTGACATGTGAGCTAGGCTGATAGTTCATCGCTTGGAAAAGGATTTGACCTTTGAGCAAATAGCATGGTTTTTAATCACTGATCAATGTTGAAAGAGTAATCTGGTTCGTTTCAAGCTTGCTTCAGATTTATCATGATAAAATCTAAGCTCATCGGGGCCAATGTTCATCATCGATAACTCTTAGGCTTTGGAAACTGGGTGCATCGCCATGACATGCAACTGAAAAAAAGTGTGTCGTGATGAGGACTGTTCATGTAGCATGTAGATTCAGCTTTGTACGAAAAGTACTCGTGTTTTGCAAAACGTACCCTCTGGTAATGTTTCTGGTCTTGATTGATACCTCCGTGATGATCCAAACATCTGAGACTGCGATAAACCCATTCTAGTTAGCTCAACAATAATTCAAGTCTTCAACCCAGACTTGTTTGGCCATAGTAAAAATCATGGATACTGATGAATGTGTCTAACAAAACTTTTACTGTACCTTCTATTCAGGCAGTGTAGATTGCCTATGAGTTCGTGGGTTGTAATGGTTTTGTTGGCTTGAATGATAAACTAAGAGATCCGGACCATGATAAGAAGCTGTAGATTTGAACGAAAAGCACGATTGTCATTTGTGTACATTGCAATGAATATGTTTCCCCTGAAACTATCACATTGCAACGTAAAAGACCAACATGTTGACTAAAGTAAAAGTTTCAAATAATGCAAAATCGAACTGAAGGACGAAACGATAATATCTTGATTTTTGTAACGAGCAATATAATGTCTTGGTGAAATACATCCATGTGCTAGCTTGCCGTCGTTAGGTCACCAATGAATTCTTGGGTATTGGCTCATGAGTCTAAATACAATGTTTCGTTCAATCAACTCAAAAGCATGGTTCCCTCAATGAACAGCACCCTAAAAAGCGCGTGTGACATCAAACCACCTGGTACGTAATGACCTTGGATCAATCAAATTCCCTTTTGTTATTCTAGTGTAAACTTCATCTGATAATGGAACTCTTTGAAAACTGAAGCCCTAATGGTTTCATTGTTTACGTTTGTTTACCTTCTTGATAACCGCTGACTTTGTTTTGATGTTAGACTCCGGTGCTGAAATTTCCACTCGGTGTTCAGATTTACACAGTGATTATTGGTATGGGAAGCATATATTACTAAGCAATATGAAGAGAAATCAGCTGGTAGTCACCAAAGACTGAGTCTATGGTCTTTAAATAGATATTAGTAGAGTATTTTATGGCCTAGCAATAGTATGTCTTTCTTTCAGATTTCTGGCAGGAGTTTCCAGAATTGAAAAAAAATTCAAATTTTTGAAAATGGTAATGTCATAAAATTTATATTTAAATAAAAATTTGAAAATATATCAAAATTCGAAAAATTAATTCATAGAATTGGCTTGTATAAGTACTTAATATCATTCTGGAGATTTGGTTTGACTGTATAATAAATTTTACCGTCTAGAAGTTATTGGAAGTGTTGTTCTGATGCCGAAAATGTGTGCACTATATTGGCCGACAATTTTAAATAAAGGCTGAGTTTAATTTAGCTCAGTAGAGAGTACTAGAGCACAATTTAATGGATACTGGGTCCCCAGTCATTGGACTATTGCCTGGTCGTGCTTCTCATATATACATCGGTTCACAGTCTACTCGTTTTACACAGCGTATCATTTGCTATGTATGTATTTCAGATATATATGGCTTTGATCTATTTGGCAATCTGATACAGGAGGATGGACAATTTGTTATGAGCGACACAGCAGTACCAGCCATTCAATAAAGAACACTTCTTCAAGATACAAAAGACTATAGGAGGACATCAGGAAGCACTATACACATTCATCATGTTTGATATCAAAACCTTTGACCTCAAAGGTAAGAACATCTCCATGACAAGTTGTGGATGACGATGATCATACACATATTGCAGCTGCCCAATCATACTCCCTAAATAGCATGTGATTCTGTACACTCCATCTGTTTTCATTTGATCAACTGGTAACAATCAAAATATGTTGTATTGTCCTATTGTCCTCATGAGTACACCACCATTTCTTCCCCAATCCAGCAACAAATACAGCATCCAGTGCATTTCTCTCCTAACTTCCACCCATGGCATAGTACCACCCTCTTCTCTTTTGTTGCACTCTAAATCTATTGGTTCCACACTTGAAAAGCTCAGAGACCAGTACGTAATTTAAGTAATTAACAATGGACGTTGGTTTTTCAGATGTCAACTTTTTCCTTCCGCGAATGCAATTTGCAAAAAGTTTCAATTTCAAGAAAAACAATTCAGTCAACATCAAGAGATCAATACAATTGCTCACAACTTACAAGCCTACAATCAACAACGAGATCAACAGAACAGTTCAATCTTTCCATCCAACTAATGCCAATATCCAAGATACCAATAAAGAGAATGATATAGGTGACCATGTTTCCACAGCTTTACCACAAGTGAAGGGACGAATCTACAACAGAATAGACAATCAAACAAAATGGATGTTGTCCTACACACCGCTTCATCAGTGTTTCCTAAAGAGCTTGATGATATCGAGCAGGACTTGATCTTCCAGCTGTGAGCGGTACTGAGAACGTTTTGAAAGCAATCAAAAGTGTTACATCGTGAAGTGCTGCTCATTCACGTAATGGAAACGGTCCACAATTTGTTGAGAATGAAGACCGTTGAAACAACATTGAATGGACTAGAGGCTCCCAGGATATCAATGTGAAAAAGGTCAGAGTGGTAAAACCTGTGCTTGTCTTCGGTCTTGAATTGTTAATGAAACCGGTGTGAATTCGAACTATTCAAATAATATTGTTGGTGGACCCTTTTCAAATAAACGTTGCTAGAGCACACATTCCAGCATTCGAAATGAGAATACAATTTGAAAGAGACCTCATATTGATCCAGGAAATATTTACTAAACAGACCCATGTCATTGATGGCAAGTTCCCAAGTTTACAAAGAACAATTCCCAAAAGGTGTCCCATGTGCTATTAAGGAAGCATTGAGCCAAATAACCAAATTGAATAGTCAGAATGACCAAGGAGATCTTACAATTAAAATTAACCACATTGAAACGATGCTATCCATTAATTGTTAGATTTAAGAGGTGAATTGTAATTGACAATGACAATGGACAATAACAACATCGTTGTGTACTGCTCTCACATACAGCGCTACCAAAACTAAAGTGTCAAATGCCTTTTGAATTGACTAGTTGATGTTGTTCAGGAGAAGAACATTGGATAGTAATCTTTCAGGGCACATCACTGAACCCAGAGCGACACTAAAATGTAGTATAAGTTCATTGCTCTCAAGACGCTATCGAAGCATTTAGGTTTACTAGTCATTGGATGTTTTTACCGTCTAGCACATGTAATTGATTTTTACTATACTGTAAAGAAGTCAAAGCCATTTGGGATACATATTTATTCCACTGAACAAATACAATCCCAAAACACGGGCCATATAGTTTCCATCAACAAATGGACTTGTACCAACACAAAAAAAACTAGGAGATCCAGATATCAACGTGGACGTACTTCAAGCACAAACAAGTCCCTTTACCGTTCATTCAATTGCTCATCCCACCTCATAAACCCTTGGTCTTCCATATCAACAACAGAATAAAAGAATGCCTGGGGAAAAGCAGAATAGGTCAATGCTTAACAGCCTCAAATAACATAATGTGTATGGAATGAAGGTTTGATAAATGACTCAAATGTGATGGTTTAACCCTTGCGGTTACGAAGAAAAACCAAAGTACGAATCATTCATTTCTTGTGAACGGTTCAAGCTTCACCCTTCCTGTGAAACGCACACAATGTATCTGTCAGTTTGAAATTTCATGCAATAACTAAACTGGGAACCAAAATCAGCTACTTTCACTTCATCATAGCCTTCTAATGCATTCATAGAACATCGATCCGGATATGGTTCATCTGTTAGCACTTTCGTATAGCTTCTTGTTCGAACATGAAATGTCAGTCTGAAAACCAATTTTACAGCTCTTCAATCCATATTTCAGCTAATAGTTAGCTCAATAACAGTATCAATAACTCTTCAGTGGCAATTAGACATTGTATGGTCCATGGAGAGCTCTCGTTATAGTAGACGACCAAGCTTTCAGAATTTCCAATCTTGATTGAGAGTGAGTGGAACTTTTGGTGTCCTTGAGTATCTCACTAGGTGCACTATCTTTTGAGAGAATGGAGGAATAGCAGATAAAAATGGGCCTTCATCGTTTCCTAATACCAAACTTCTCTATCTATAGAATGAGCCAGTATGAATTGAGATTTCGTGGGCTTTTCTGCATTAATGGTATGATCTGCTTCATTCCATATAAATATGAGGTGGACAGCCATTACATTTTAAACTGATCAACGTGAGAATCAGTTCCAGATATTTGTTCAACGAGAATATAAGGCAAGGACACTTTAACTGTAGGTTTTGGACCGTCACATATCAAATCACCATCAAAGCCCCCCATTAACAAGCTCCAGAGTCAGTGTATAGTGTAGTTCATCAACGTCTGAATATAGCAAGACCTTCTGATCAGTCATTGTCACCGTGATTGTTTAATTGACTATGATTGTCAAATCAATGAAGTCGCTCCTCGAGTAATGTGCTTCTAATTTTGGTGTATTGAACATCGAGAATTCATTGGACCAGCTCTGACCACCATCGGATATCGTTTGTCTTTAATCATTTCTAGACCTTGAGTACCAATGGCTTCCATTGTGAGATGGTAAAGAGTAAAGAGGCTGGCTCTCATCTTTTTTTTTTCAAGACCGAGATCAAAAATTTCGACGTTTTGAAAATCAAGTGAAAAAATCCAAAATGAAAATGTGGAAATAACTTTCAAACCATTGAACGCTTACAGCAACAAAGCAACAACCTACTACACACTACAATGGCTTGTGCTTAACAGGCTGAACAAGGACTGAATAAATTCACTGGATCAAGCTGTCAATTGGAACCACATTTAGATGAGCAGGGAAGGAAAAGAATAACAACAAAAGCAAACAGAATCCCAAAACATACAACCAACAGTTTTGACGTCCATTGAGGGTCACTGAGGCTATTACAAGGGTTGACACAGGAGCTTAGAGCTTGTACGCTACGTGGATATGATGATTTATCTCAAAAAGAAGTCGAAAAGGTAGTACAAAATGCAAATTTCTCAACTGGAACAAGTGTGAAGGTTTACACAAACCAGTACTTTATATCAAAGTCGAGCTCATACATCTCTGGGATTGATTGTCAGTTCGTTCTTGTTATCATTGATGCCCCGCAAGATTGACAAAATATCCGCTTTAAGGGTAAGGCGTGTATTTTGCCATCATCAACATTTCTATTAAAACATCTGCATCACGATTTACAATCTTCATCGCTCACAATTGGACATCATCCTGATGAATCGTGAACTTAAAAGTTGAGGAAAAGGTGAGGAAAAGTTGTACAGAAATGAATGTGGTTTACATTCCACTGAAGTGAGTTCACTATATTGGCTATCCATTTACAAGCCCCATTTGAAGGTAATTCAGTCTAGGCCCAAGAAGCATCTTTCTTCTATACGAGTTTGAAGGTCTACACAAAGAGTGAAACCAAACCAATGATCCATGTGCATGTGGAACCGATAGAAACTATTGATACTCTTATTAACCATCTCACTGGGATAATCAAAATGGAACATCTTCCTATGAGCATCATTATCATCATATACATCACCATCACAGCATTACTATCATCAGACGATCGCCATTAAAGCTAAAGTCACTCCCAATTGAACCACCTTATGAACAATGAACTCGAGAGTCGAAAGTCGGACAATAGCGATTAAATAATGTTCAAACACTGTTTGATTCGAACAAGATTCTAACAAGTGATCTCGCTACTATTAGGACTCAACAGTGGTGATATACGGAGATTGGTACAAATTGATAGAGATTGTAACAGAGATTGAAACAGAGATTGAAACAGAGATTGATACAGAGATTGATACAGAGATTGATACAGAGATTATTGAAGAGATTGATACCAATACAAACTCACGATATGCACCAACAACGCCAGATCATTTTAACATTCCTTCAAGTTTCAAAGACTCTATGCCACTGTCGCACACACCTTCAGCTATTAAATATACCTAAGAAATGCACTCAAACCAGCAGATAGACACTCACCAATGGCCAACGTGATATCTAATTACAAGTTCTGATTTCTCAAACTAAAGTGATTTACAAGCAACCTGTATATTACTTGAGCTAAGAGAAGACTAAAAATCAATACATAACAAACTCACTACTATCATTACTGTAGCACAAGTTAAAATTACCATCTCTAGTGACTATGTACAACTTTTGTATTGCTAACTATGCCTGAGAATCTAGGCAGAGAACCTAGGCAGAAACTCTAGGCGGAGCACTAGGCGGAGCGCTAGGCAGGCCCTTGAAAATTGGGTAAATTGGGCGTGGAAATCGGCTTTGGGATCTAGGAACCCAAGAAATGGGATTACATACTTAAGAACCAAAATTCAGCAGCAAATTGCCTATATGTCAGGGATGCCTGGAAAATCTAAGCCAGGCATATTACGATTTGGCTGTGCATTCGCGCGGCATGAGATTTTTAAACTTCGGGATTTAAGGCCTGGGTTTTTCAAATTCCAATACCAATCCCCGGGGAAATGCCAAAACCCGGATACCAGGGCCATAGCGGGCCCAGGACAGCGATGGTAGAGCGCTGGGGGGACCCACGATGGGAGGCTGGAAGGGGCTGGCAAGTCCACTTGGGGATGGTGATATGGAAGTGGTAGGTAGAAGGTTAAGTTTCGAACCGGGGCGAAAAATTTTTG
>JAJLXP010000039.1:0-118015 GCA_030674255.1 Hansenula queroliae
TTAGTTGTTTTGAAGTTACTGCATTGAATTTGAGCTCAGTCAATTGAGGTTGTTTCCCACCATCGTCCAAAAAGCTACAAACGTATCTGCGTTGTCTAGCAAAGCTCCAGAGACGGGTCACATTGGTATTTGAATAGCTGCTTTATTGATACTGCTGCATTGAAGTTCTCAAGTCAATGTCGTCAGTACAACCAGCTTGCCATCATGTTTTCCAATCAGTGCTGCTTATGCCCACATTTTGAACGATCACAAAATCAGTTATTGTATAGCCTATCTAGTTTTATAGTTTATATAGCCATTTCAATCCAAATTGATTCCATCCAAATTATTCCCATTTTCGTATTTTTGATTTCAATCGATTTTGATTTTAAATTTGTCCCATTCTGAATCGAGCTGCATGCATAAATCCAGGGTCGTTAAGGGCACTACGGTAGGAGCACTACGGTACAGGCACGTCTTTTTCAGACCCAGGTTCTGATTACGTAATTGCTTTGTCAGCTTTTTTGGTTTTCTGAGCTTTTATTTACACTTTTCCCAATTAGGAATTCCTTTTTTTAGGTATGATGACGTTTTTGCCAGAACTTTTTAGCCAGGGCAACACCAGCCAAAAAAAATCAAAAATCTGGTTGTAAGTGTCAAGCCCCATATTTGGTTATTATCTCTTCATAAACATATTAGATAGCTTAAACAAAGAGAATTTGCAAGATTTCAGCTCATTTTCTCCACGGTGGAAGCTAGGATTATAGCCTCTTAAATCTTTATAGATACGCATTTGACATTTGACACTTGACACAATTCTAGACATAAGACCAATTCGCGATCGAGCCCAAGGAACCAAAACAATAACAATTCAATAATATCGAACAGCGCATATTAGTCAAAAGATCTGGTGGTAAATTGAGTAAAGTACTGAGCAAAAGATACAAAGATGGTGAGTATGGCAATTGATTATAATGCCAAAGACAGTGACTAACTCTAGTACTGCTTTTAGTCCACCAATTTATACTCATTTTCCGAGGAGACATTACAGAAACTACGTAAATTCAGATTTGCCAGTGCTAGAAGTGATAAGGTGCAAGCATTGATCTGTACGTATAGAAACAATCGATGCTGAATTCATAGTGTGTTATATGGAGCTCGTTGTCATTGCTTGGCTCCCTCTTGGAGGCTTTCACTGAAGATGTTGCATAGTCAGCTCAACAACAGTTGATTTCAAAGCATATGATTATAGATCATTACTAACAGAGTTTGAACCAGACGAAATTGACAAGACATCATATGAGATCAAACTAGACGAATCCGCAGAGTCTCCTGTTGAATCAATTGAAGAACTTATAGAAGAGTTACCAGACAACAGTCCAAGATACATTGTCCTATCATATCCACTAACTTTAAAAGATGGCCGTAAATCATCACCATTAGTGATGCTATACTGGTTGCCACCAACATCCACACAATCGTTAAAGTTGCTTTATGCAGCTGCTGTGGAGTTGATCAGAGATAAGGCAGGTGTGTCAAAGTACGTGTCCCTCAACTTCCCACCGTATATGCTTCCGATTACTAACCATTCTTTTCCAGGCTTATCGAGGTGACTGACGAGGAAGACTTTGAAGACATTGAAGAGAAAGTGCTATAATTCACTTGACTTTATACTAGAGCAATAATATACTATGTTGATTTTATTTCTTATCTATACTGATTAGTAATCACATTATATAACTTTACGTAATCAAAAATTTCTTGTGACTGCCCTAATTTTTTTACAAAACATCCAAACACCACAAAGTTTTTTTTTTTTTTTTTTCGACTCGTAGTATTTGAAAAAAATTTCATCAATCTTTAGACACTTGAACAACTATCGATTCCAAACAGTATCACACATAACAAGTCAAAATGGGTAGATTACACAGTTCCGTATGTGATTAGCAAACAACGAACGTCGCTCAAGACGAAGTGGACAAAAGACTTATTGGTACTCAAAAAAAAAGACCATTGAAGATCAACTACAAGATAAAAGAGAAGACATTGTTTGGTTTCGGCTGACTTTGTTCTTTGATGACATTTACTAAAGAGAAAGGTATCTGTGAATTTCGGGTCATTGTGGTTCTTGATATACAAAACCTGGATTGTGTTTCTGCTTATTGGCTTGGATGTCCATTTGATGAAGTTTACTTTTTTGCTCTGGAATTCGTGATTGATTTGAAGGAGTGAAGTTTTTGTCATGGTTAACACCAGCCTTTTGAAACACATGAATAGGGGGTATGTCTTGCTTAATGCTACGTGATTCCAAGTTTTACTGAAATTTCTGCAAATTTCTTCAAGCTCTCATATCGGTGAAACAATCCATATGATTGAGTGCCTCTAAATATTTTTGTACTCTTTATTGAGACTACTAATATTTGAGGTTCCATTTTATACTAACTATATGTCTACAGGGTAAAGGTATTTCCTCTTCAGCTCTTCCATACTCTAGAAACGCTCCAGCTTGGTTCAAATTATCCTCTGAAACCGTTGTTGAACAAATCATCAAGTATGCCAGAAAGGGTATGACCCCATCCCAAATCGGTGTCTTGTTGAGAGATGCTCACGGTGTTTCCCAAACTCGTGTTGTCACTGGTAACAAGATCTTGAGAATCTTGAAGTCCAACGGTTTGGCTCCAGAAATCCCAGAAGATTTGTACTTCTTGATTAAGAAGGCTGTCTCTGTCAGAAAGCACTTGGAAAGAAACAGAAAGGACAAGGACTCCAAATTCAGATTGATTTTGATCGAATCCAGAATCCACAGATTGGCCAGATACTACAGAACCGTTGCCGTTTTGCCACCAAACTGGAAATACGAATCTGCTACCGCTTCTGCTTTAGTTAACTAGAGTGTTAAACGCATTCTATGTTGTATTGCTGCTTTACAAGGGTATCCAAAATTTGTATAAAACTAATAATGAGTTGATGAATTGTTTATTGGCTTGTTAAAACTGTTGTAGAATACATTGTAGTTACTCTTCAGATTGTAAAGGTTCTACCACTGTGAACTGCTCGTCTGGCACCAGTTTAAATGCTAATATATCATTATCCTTCAAATCTAAACTCTTTTTCACATCTTTGACCTCTGTGAAACCTGAACCATATGGATCCTGTCTATCTCTCGGTTCTCCAATTGTTATATCCTTGACATTTGGAATGACTTTGCTCGAAGCATTTGTAGTGACATTTTTCACCTTGGTATCATCATCTGAATCTTCATCTGAATCTCCAGTGGCAAAACTTGGAACGGGTATATCGATCTTGTCTTGTTCATCTTCTTCAGCTTCCACTTCACCAGACTCGTTTTTAATACCACCAATAGACGTTATCACACTGTGTAGTTCCTTTTGTACCACTATGGCAGTTGCTGTTGGTTTGACTTTCAAAATAACGGTCAATTTGCCTCTTTTCACGAGGATTGAGACGCTGTCTTTCGATGATTTGGACTATACTTCAGTTAGAATCCCATAAATCCAATACCATTCAACTTTTACTCACCATTTATGTGTATTTTTGTGCCCTTTTGGATGTAATTTCCCATAGTAATTATCAACATCAACAGCAATTTTGTTTGGTAAAGGATTTTCGCGGCCTTTTCTCAACGGTTTAAAGCTTTTATACCAGCTGGGAATTAAGGTCATCGCTCCCTTTTGACACAATCAGGATCCAATGGTGGTCCATTTCAAGAAGCTCGCTGCTCACAGAGAAGTTGTCGTTGGGCTGTACAAGAGAATCTTGTCACAGCTGAGAAAATGTGGACTCTCCGATGAGCTGCAGCATGATCTAAGTTGTAAGATACGACATGAGTTCAAGACAGGGAAATCAGCCATGTCTCCTTTTAAAGTGCAAGAGCTGTTGATGAGTGGTCATAAGATGGAGGTTAATCTACAGAAATACGCCCTGTTGGGAGACAAATCGCTGTTAGAACCTTTATTATCCAGTGACAAGTTGACCAGATTTAGAGAGGCATCAGTGAAAAATCAAGAGAAACACAGGAAGGGTAAAGAGCCAGCTATCTCACAAGAAGAGTTAAAGGAGCAGCAGGCGGACTCATATGTACGGATATTCACCAAGTTCAGACAAAAATACAACAAGTTACCAAAACAGATTGATCCCGAAATCAAATTGGAAATCTTGAAACCAATTGCCCTATTTAGAAGATCATCATTAGATCTCAAAGCCGCAGAGGCGAAAGTAGCCAAGGGACCTTACCAAATACGTTCCAATTTCGCATACCGTGTGCCATTTGTAAGGGCTCCATGGAAAAAGCAAACCGAAGGCTTCAACAAATTAGTGCAAGCTCATCAAAGGTTGGAACAAGGCTATACAGATTTGGCACAACTAGCTCAAGCGAAACCTGAATTAAACACACCAGAATATTACTATTTGGAAGAGGCTAAATGGGAGGAGCTTTTGGGTAACAAAGAGGAATCACTCGAGTGGAAAAATTCATTAAAGACAATGTACAAAGACCTAGAGAAGAAAATTATGCAAGATAGACGTTATTTCAAACAATATAGTGAAGTAGTCGTCCCATTACGCGCAAAGGAATTACAAATCAAAGCTGATTCTATGCATGAGAGGATTAAAGATAGATATATGCAATTGATCCCACAAATCATGGATTCAACACCTTTCGATGCAATGTTGAGCAAGACTACATTACCTGAATTGGTAAATAGTTACAAACTTGAAACGAAACGGAAACTCAAATGAAGGAAAAAAAATAAACCGAATTGTATAATAGCATGTATATATATATACAATCAAGTTATGGCTAGACGATACCCATTTATAGCCTTTGATTGATCTTGTAAATATTCATAATTCCTATCTGACTCTGTAACATCCTCGTCATCCTCACCTTCAACTTCAACTTCATGATCCATATCCCTTATATCCATATCAATCTCCATTGATGGTGGTGATACGATTTCATTCTCCACAATCTTGATATCCTCGAGCATTTGATTCATAGAGTCCATCATCTCATCTTTACTCTGCTTCGAATCGTCTATTGACATCGTATCCAAGTTTTGAATGATACTCATGATCGAGTCAGACTCCTTTTTACCTTCAATGTTGTTATATTTAGCATACACTTCGTCTAGCAATGTGATATTTGACTCGTATTTCATTGATCCATAGGGCATAACTGAAATATCCTTCCGGGCAAAGATCGCCTCGTCTGATAGCTGAGTCTTGTAGAATTCTGAGCATTGGTAATGTAGTTTCGAACAGTACAAGTTCAAATAGGCATATGGGAACAATTTGGAACTGGCGAAACTTAGGGAATAGTGGTCTTTAATCCTCGCTGGAGGTTCTCCACAAAGTGGGTATGCACATACTTTGTTGATGTTTCTCTCTTGCACTATAGCATCATACGAGTCGTCTGTAAGGAATCTCGACACGAATTTCAAAAAGAACTTGTCACAAACGTCTTCTGATAGCGTTTCAATGAGGGATAGCGAGAGTCTATTAGCCTCGGTCGGGGTCAACTTATCCGGATGGCTGCAACGCAAGAGCGTAGGCTTGAACGAGTCGATTGTCGTGACGTGCATTGTAACTCTGGTCTTATTCTGAGTGCTTATTCCCTTGGTCTTATAGCTTTCAATTGTTGGTGGAAGCTCGTTAAAGGGCTGAAATTTGATATCTCATCTCCGGGTTTTCGTTTTTTTCCGTATAAAGAAATCGAAATATCAACAGATGCGCTATTAGACCATTGAGAGACTATATAAAGGACTCAAAGAGAGACTAGAAGGAGATCAAGAGACTCACTGGGATGTCCAAGGAGAAGCAGCAGAGACCCAGAAGCCGGACACTCAGCATCGTCAGTGGGAACAGCCACAGCACGTCGTACAACTTGTACAAATTGTTGTTGAAAGAGCTCGGGATCGATATACAGAATGGCAGGACCAAGAGCAGGAAAGATGCCGATCCAGAGAGGAATAATGGCTCGATCCTGATAAAAGCACAAGAATCTTTCGAGCAGATCATGAATATGATCAAATTGCCCTTTTATTTGGAGAAATTCATGATTTTTGGACTATTATCATGTCTCAATTCGTTCTTGAGACTATTGGTGATCTTACCTTTGAAGATGATTATAGACTTGTCATTGCTACTGTTCAATTTCAGAAGACAGTTCACGATGAAAGACGCTAAGAGCTCTCCAAAATTCAGTATAATCAATTTGAAAAGTATGCTGCTTACTTCATTGCTGGTATTGGCCATAATATCCAGTAATGTGGATACGTCGAGGATATACCATAATATCAAGGCACAGTCCTCGATTAAACTATATGTGATGTTCGGTGTCTTGGAGATAAGTGATAAGCTGATGTCTACAGTGGGGCAGGAATTACTGAATGTCCTATTCAGCTACAATGAGATTAATGATTTCTCATCGTTGTTACTGTTCACACTGTTTTACGGGCTGAGTCTGCTATATTTAACCATCCACACAGTGATATTGATATATCAAACTATTTCGCTAAACGTCGCTGCCAATTCGTACTCAAATTCATTATTGACTTTGCTGTTATCAAACCAATTTGCAGAGATCAAATCATCCGTCTTTAAGAAAATCGATCGTGAGGGTCTTTTCCAAATGTCTTGTGCCGATGTTGTTGAGAGATTTCAATTGTCCACAATGCTAACCATCATTAGTTTGAGAAACGTGGTACAGTTGGGCAATGACTCGAATAACCAGGGTTTATTACCAAATTCTTCAAGATTCACACATTGGAACAAGACATTAGGGATCATCTTTGGACCTACTGCTATTGTGATGCTTAGTGAATTGTTAGTCGATTGGGTTAAACATTCATATGTCTCAAAATTTAACAAGATCAGACCAAAGATCTATAATAATTTTCTGAACGTGTTCGCCAAAGATGTGGTTGATAATTTCCAAATTAGAGTGTCAAACAATAATGATGATAAATTACAACATAGAATCGGATTACCATTACCTGCTTTATTCGTATTGTTCATTGTGATGTCCAAACAGACTCTGACATGGTATCTCTTGGATAAGTCTAAAGGAGACCACTGGTCAGCACAATTGATACCCATCAACTTATTCTTCTTGCTAATAGGATTCATCACATTATTGTTATTCAAACTTTTATTAGAACTGGTATTAGTGAAATGGTCAAATAAAAGATTGAAATCAGTTGTGAAGTACAATACGGAGAACGACTACGTACCAGGTTTGGTCTCAGGAGGTATGGGTGCCATTGACAAGACACAGAGAGGGTTGTTATATGATGAAGGTGAACCTGTACAATTGAGTCTCACTGAGATAAGACAGAAGAAAGAGGCAAAGACACAGGGGAATTTGGAACAAGTTACACGGTATAGAATGGCGTCAAAGAAGATTTGGTGATTTAGATGAATATATGAAGAGTGTAAGAGCTGTTTTAGTGCTGAGGTCAAAAATGTACAACAAAGCTGTCATTTCAATACACTGTAGAGTGTATTTCAAGCATACATTCGGTTAATTCTAATAAATTCTCTCAACATACATTGGGTAGACTACATGAGTTCACTATCAATGATAAAGTATATCTTTCTCAGGTTTAGCCATTGTTCATTATACAGGTTTAGACTCGATGAATTTCTACGGTACCTGTTACTTTGAACCTTCTGAGGTTAATTAGTTTCCCACAATCGACAATGCTGAACCGGAAATGTTTGCTACCACCCAAGTTGATCTCTTCCAGCTTGTCACTATCAGCAATTATCAATCGGTGAACTTCATCAATTGATAAGTATCTCAACTCTTTGAATGGCGCCGTGGAGAGTGTTGCACTATGATTTAAGCGTCCAAGTGACAATGACTCCAACAGTGGTGCTTGGTTTTGGGAAAAGTATATATTTCCTTTTGAACAGGCAAGAGTTTTTAACTTTGGGAACTGGCTGTTTGATATATCAATTGATTCGTACTTCGAAATTCTCAAATATTCCAGATTTGGCCAATCTATATCTGAAATTTTGGGAGTTGTACAATCGGTAACGTCAAGTTCTCTTAGAGAAGGAATTTTGCTGTATGACTCAAGGAAGCTTTTAATATCATCCAGTACCGACATTCTGATAGTATCTATCTTGGGATATTCATGCTGGTAATTGGATAAAAGAGATTCCAAATATTTAGTGTTCAGAAGATCGACATTCTTTAGATTGGGGAATTGCAATTTAATGATGCATATGTCACTAAGAGATTTAAATCTGAGCTTTGAAACATTGGGGAAGATTGTTTCAACCAATAATGGTATTGATCCACTCAGACACAGTTCTTTAACTTGTGAAATACATGACATCAGGCCCTTGTGGGGGTGGAGACCATCTTCGTTCTGATCATCAGAGTCAGTGACTCGTAGCTCTGCACGTTTCAAATTGGAGAAGTGAACATTAGAGATCATCTTCGGGAAGTTCCCTGATATTATTTCTAAATGTTCAACCTTTGATGACTTGAAGTTTCTGAATTCTGAAGGCTTTTGCTCTCCAATGGATATTTTTGTCTTCTTTGGAAACTCAATGGCATGCATGTCCCCACTAGCGGAGCCATACATATATTCAAGCTCTGGGAATGAAGTTATAATTTTAGCACCACAGTCTCGAAAACGTTTATCAACCAGTTCCACATTGTTCAAGTGTAATTCTTTTAAGTGACGAAACCTGAACTTTGAAGGTGCCCATTGCATATCACTTATTGAAATGTTAGCAAGAGATGGGAAACTGAAAAGGTTGAAGAGATAACGGTTGTCCATAAAATCTTCAGATTCAATTAGAGCAGCAAATGCTGACTCCGAAATGCCACGAATTGTAAGTCGACAATAAGTAGGTAATCTCGGTGCTGTTTTGAGCTGTTGAAACAATTCAAGGAGACCCTGCTGGTCGGTATACGAATACTCAAATAACAGTCCACGACGGGATACAATTGCACTACTTTCTGGTGAAATAAACTGTTTCAAAGTGCTGTACATGTTTCCAGCTATCTTATTCAAGCTTTGAATTTGATCTTCAACATTGGTAATGATGAAGAAATAGTCAGCGAACGGTGTGACAAGAGTCGGCAATGCTTGAAACAAGATCAGTATATCTTCAACATCCAACTCTCGAAAGACATTTGCAATCACTTCATTTGGTAGATCTGAAAGGGAAACCATAGTTTCCTAACTTCTAAAATGATGTCTTTCATTCCAAATAAATATAACTTCAATAACAGAGGTTCGCATCCCCTATTATATATTGTCCTTTCCTGATTCATCTCCTCATTTCTTGGTTTGTTGTCTGTGTCAATTCATGACCACCTATTTGATCAATACATGTTTCCCCCATCGACATATATTTATGATATATGACAAGTTGCGAATTAGCCTGGGACTAAAATTTATTGAAAGATCGCCTGGAAAATTATGAGAAATGTTTATCAGACGGGCCTTGAGTGGGTATCTCAAAAAGAAGTATTGTCAATAAAGGGCAAAAGCTCTTAATTCAAAGCATCAATTTGGCATTAATCGAAATCGAAGCTGTATAATATGGTGAGTCCTGCAAAAGTCCCGAAAGATCTCGGCACGTGACGTGCACGTGATGATAGACTTGATCCTAGGCCTAGTCAAGGGCTAGTCGATGGTTTTTGGACTTTTAATTAACGTCACAAAGTTGTAGACCAGCGATAGTGACTTAGCTGCAGGCAACTTCACCACATGAGTGACTAAGATACTACATTATATCGATAAAGCTCTGCTGTATATATTCAAGATAAGTATGTGCAGTGTACCCTCGAGTCTAGGATCTTAGAGGTCCATCGTACTCTTTCAAGTTCGTAAGATTGCCAAATCTGACAGGAGTTTTGGATTCTAAGTATTTGGTCAGTTTGATGTACTCTAATTTATCACTATCAACAATCTCCAGGTCATCCACTTTATTCATCACCAAGCGTTTCAACTCAGTGAATGAGCCAGTTGAAAAGGGGATCTTTGCGTCTAGACATTCGAGTGATAGTTCTTGTAATAAGGGAGCTTCATTTCCACAAAACTTCAGGATTCCATTATACCAAAATACGCCTGTATACACCACTTGAAGTCCTTTCAAATTTGGAAATTTGTTATTTGACAGTTCAAGGGGTTCCTCCAAGAGAGAAAACTTCAAATATTCAAGCGTTTCCAAGCAAACATCCGATATTTTGGCAACAGAAGACCCGCCAACATATAGACTTTCAAGACAAGGGACCTTATCATATGATCTTAGAAAGCATTGTATATCATCCAATTTCTCCAATTCAATTTCAGCAATATTAGGCCATAAGTTCTGGCTGGATAGCAACATTTCCAGAGCTTTAGCAGTTTTCACACAAATCTTTCTTAAGCAAGGGAAATGCGAGTAGTTGATAATGGATCCATCATCAACAGCTCTAAGAGCCAGTGTTGAAACATTAGGAAATATCAACTCGTCTGGTAGCGATATTAATGAAGGCAACCCCAATTCTATCACATTCAAAATAGCAGGAATAAGCTCTTCGTACGCATGGAAACTTGCATTATCTTGCTGTAGTGCGATATGATAGATATCGTTATAAAGCTGTAAGTTTGCAATTTGCAATGATGGAAAGTGAATATTGGAAAACCTGGGACAATAAGGTCCGCTCCTACACCAAGTGGTTGTAATGGATAGACTTTTAAGATTCTCAGCCCGTAAGTTTTCAAATAGAGTGGTTGGAGCTTCACTAAATTCATAGGTCAATCTTTCCAGACTATTTAACGTCATATCCTCTAGACTCGTGAGCTCGCATTGAGATATGGTCAATTCTTTGAGAGCTGGAAAGTTACAACGAGAGATCCTTCTTGAAGAGCCCGTGTTCGCAATGTACAAAATTTCAACTTTTGACGACCTTAGGCTTTCAAGTTTCGAGATTCCCTCTAGCTTAAAGAGCTCTGTTCGTTGGGGAAACTCAATTGCATGTATGTCTCCTATCTGAGGCCCTTCGATCCTCATGTATTCAAGACTAGGGAAAAATGTCGTTTTTTTAGCACCTCCATTTCGAAAACATTTGTCAATGAACTCAACATTTATCAAATTTAGGATTTTCAATCTAGAGAGTCTGTACCGTGAAGGTCTCCATCGTGTATCTTTTATTGTCAATTTCTTCAATAATGGGAAGCTCAAAACTTGAACTTTGGGAATTTCTGTAAAACCGTCTGATCTTATCAGCGAGGAACAATTGGATGGTGATATTTGGAAAATGATAAGCTGGCAATGTGAAGATGAACTGGGTAGACATTTTATCTGTCTAAACAGTTTATCCAGAGCCCGATCCTTGTAGTGCGACAATCTAAACAGCAATGTTTTATGCAGTTTGGTAGCTCTTGAAACCCGTCCAGGGAACTCGGATAATGCGCTGACTATGCTGTAGGAGATATCTTTAAAGTCAAATAAATCGTTCTTGATATCAGTAATAACATGATAATTCTCAGAAACACCCTAAGAATGACAGTTGGTATTGCTTGTAACAAATTCAGTGCATCGTCAGCGTCCAAGTAGAGGAAAATATGAGCTATGACCTCGTTCGGGAGGTGCAGTAGAGACATCATTGCGTTCTCGTCACTATCTCATTCTGCTTAAAGTTGACGTTCCATGTGCTTTCCTTTGTCATATATAGTTGGCGCTCATTATAATCTCTTCTCTTGGTATGACCCCCTGATAAATGGATGACTGGATGTAATCCCCATAACCACAAATTTATGATACATCACATTTTCTTTTCTTAGCAGCAGTGAATATACCCAGTCCAGCCAGGAGCTCAAGGTGGACACCCAAGTTAGCAGAAATATTCTCCGCAACTACTTGCTTTGTAGCTGTGATTCATAAACTATATATATATATAACTGAGACTGGGTAGTCTGGCCCTATAAATCGACTGTACTCTATATACATCGAAATTTCGAAGTAATTAGTAAAGTCACGACAGTCGAGCACCAACAACGTACAGACAATTGCCGAATTTCTCTGGTGGTACTATATCCAGTCATTTGTACTGGAAGAATACTGTCTTCCTTTTCAAACTTATGAGTTAAAAGCACTGACATTGCACATTCACGATGGAGCAGGATGTTGAAACTGTGAAACTAAGTCTTGCAGAAACAAAGTATACTCTTGAGAAAGCTGTATTTGAAGACACTTCGAAGAACAGACTGATAATCGCATGTGAACTGCCAAAAACATACATATAGTGTAATTGTATATAATAGATTATAAAACTCTTGTCACTTTCACATATGGTCCATTGTTGACCTTCTCAGTCCTGGAAACGGCTTATAATAGAGAAGGACGTGCACCTCCAAGGGGCTTCAATTCCAGAACTTTCAATCCAGTCTCAATCTTGCGATACTCCAGTTGAGAAAGCTTTACCGCACCAGGTTAAATTTTCTAACTTTGGCAAATGAAGATGTGTATGTCTCACGATTAACTCTTTAAGACAAGGTGTCTTTTCGATACAATTTGAAAAACATTGTATATCATCCAAATGTAGCAGATCAACTTTCTCAATACTAGGCCACGTAGTCTGGCTGGATAACAGATTTTCCATACTTTTGGTGTTAGTCAAAAAAACTCTTCTCAGGCTGGGAAATTGTGACTTAACACTGGATTCAAGAGAAAGTTTGAGATCCAATGTGACGACATTGGGAAAAATCAGTTCATTCGATAACGATATTGGTCCCCTCAAAGTTAACTCTTTCACTCCTAATATATTGTAATATAAATCGTCGTGCAGATGTGGACCGTATTCGTTGCTCTCTAAAGTGGCAGTTTCAGCAGCATTATGATCTATACTTATTTCTGCAGATTCTAAGCAGGGGAAATGTACATTGGAGAAATTGATAGGCCTTGAATTTGATCGAGCTGTAAACCGTAGGCTTCTTAGATTTTCAGCTCGTAAATTTGAAAATTGTGTGCTTAAAGCATGAGAAGACTGGAAAACCTCAAGACGTTCTAAATTATTGAGTGTCAAATCCTGCAGACACTCTGAACCCGTGATCAATACTTTAAGAGATGGAAATTCACAACTACTCATCTTTTTTGCTAAAAAAAGCTGCAAATGTTCAATTTTTGACGATCTCAGGTCTCTGATTTCACCAAGTCCATCTAATCTCAATATTGTCTCCTTTGGAAGCTCAATCGAATGAATATCTTCCGTGACACAGTGGCTGACCTGCATATACTCAAGCTCTGGGTAAGAAGTTGTCGTTTTCAAGCCACCATTTCGATAAGACTTGTCGATCATCTCAACGTTTTGCAACAACAACTTTCTCAACTTCGGTAACTTGAAGTTTGATGGTACCCATTTCGCTTTCCATAAGCTAAGTTCAGTTAATGTTGGGAGATTGAAAAAATGAATACTGGGATTCTTTCGCAAAGAATCCGACTCAAACAATGTATAATAGAAAGAAGTGTCATCATTGTTGATCGTGTAGTGACATCGTAGGGATGTGCTTGGTATGCATTCTGTTTGTTTGAATGCTGCATGAAGAGCACCGATATTCCTAGTTCTGGACTCTGATAACTTGATCAAGAATGTTCCTCGCAGATTCAGAGAATGCGTAGGTGGGTAAGGGTCACGAAATTGTATCCATGTGGTGAATAAACTGTCAGATATATTGGCCAATACGTTTGTCAGGGGTTCAATGTCAGTAATAACGTGTATATCCTTAGGAAACACAGCGATGAGACTCGGTGACGCCTGTAGCATGTTTAATGCATCTTCAGGTTCCATGTATCGAAGAACTAGTGCTATAACCTCAGCCGGAAGGTCTAATAAAGATGTCATGGGCTCTGAGTTCCCACTTGTGGATGACATGAGCAGTTGGGGTTCCTTCAGTTGTCTTATAGATGATTGATACTCATTCTTGGTATCAAATCACCGCGTTCCTTATTTCCTTCAAATGAGATGACATTTGAGGTATTTGTTATATATCATAATTTCGAGTCCGCTCAAGATTGATGGAAGGACTTTAGATTTATGGCGTTGTCTGCAATGCTGATACTGAGTCACCAACAACCAACCAGCTCCACTGCCTCGACTTGGTTTTGTAGTCTGAAATGCTAATTGTGTGTAAAGGCATGGCCCATGGACTGGCAGTGAGATAGCGGTATCTCGAATTAAACTAGCTACATGTCAAAGGGCTTTACTTTGTTGTGCGTGATGTCCTTTAACGTCACGATATATGCACTTTGTTTTCCATCTGTAAGGCTCATAATTTCACACAATATCGTACATAATGGAAGATTTGTTTTTAACTGGATTTTGAAACTGATTATGTTGGCTGGGTTAGAGTTGTCCATTATTTTATCTATACATAGTTACTATATAAAACTTAGATATGCTGAGAAATCCAGTAGTAAAATGGGTGAAACTGGGGAGGTCCATCGTACTCTTTTAGATTTTTAAGTTTGCCATACTTGACCAGAGTTGTGGAACCTGAGTAAGTACTCAAGTGAATGTATTCCAATTGATCGCTATCAAAAATCTCCATATCATCCACTTTTTCGATCCTTAAGCGTCTCAGATCAGGGAATGAGCTTGTGGAGAAAGGTATCTTTGTATCTAGAGCACCCAAAGGCACGTCAATTGTTAACTCTTGTAGAAATGGGGCTTCGTTCCCATAAAACTTCAACCGGGGCGTAGAACATTCAACAGAACAGTATAGACACTTCAGTCTTGGAAAATAATTGTTTGATATCCCGAACTGACCAGATGCTGAATGCCAGGTAAGCTTCAAAATTTCAAGATTTGGCCAATGAATATCCGACATTGTGTAAACTTGGCACTCTTTAGCAATTACCTCTCTAAGGCCAGTCAATTTTTCACAAGATCTTATCAAACATTGTATATCATGCAAGTTTTGTAATTCAAGTGTCTCAATATTGGACAACATAGGTTGATTGGAAAGAAAGATTTCCAGATCAGCAGTAGTAGCGATACAAATCCTTTTCAGATTAGGAAACTGTGACTTGATAGAAGATCCTCTATTAAGCGAGCCGAGTTCTAGTTTTGAGAGATTGAGAAAAACAATGTCTTTCGATAATGGTATCAAACCACCCAAACTTAATTCCTTCACTTGTGAGATCTTGGAAAACATTTCCTTATACATGGGATTTGCAACCTTTTCATTATTCTCTAAAGCAAAAGACTGTTCAGTTCCAGGATCCAAGCGAACTTCTGCAGATTGCAAGCGTGGGAAGCTAATGTTGGAAAAATAGACACCGGTAGGCCTGTAATTGAAATTGAGCTTTAGATCCTTAAGATTTTCAGCTCTAAAATTAGAGAACACCGTCGTTAAGGGAGCACCATTTTGGAAAAGTGTAAGGTGTTCCAGGTTATTGAGTGTCATGTCTCCCAAATACTCTGTGTTTATGATCAATGATGCAAGAGATGGGAAGTCACACTGGCTCATCCTTTTCAAACAGCGTTCTGTAGCGATAAGTTCTAAATATTCGACTTTTGCTGAACTCAAGTTGCTGATTTCTAGGATTTCGTCTATTCTGTAAAATGAAGTCCATCTTGGAAACTGAATTGCATGTATGTCGCCTCTTCGAGGATTCTCCACAATCAGGTACTCCAAATTAGGATACGAAACAGTTACTTTAGCACCACCGTTTCGATAATTTTTGTCAACCATCTCGACATTTCTCAGCTGTAGTTCTTTTAATTGTGGGAACTTGAAATTTGATGGAATCCACACTAAGTTCTTCAATACCAAGACTGTTACATTTAGGATATTGAAAAAGTGATTCTGGCGATTCTCTTTCAACAGATTCGAAGCAAGCAAGGTGCCATAAAATACAGAGTTGTGACCTATGATATAGTGACAGTTCAAAGACGAGTCAGGTATCTCCTTTATCCGTTCAAACAATTCATCAAAAGTTCGATGACTGTAATGTGAAAGCTTAAATAACAACGTTCCATGAAATTTAAGAGGATCCGTAGTCTGGTGAAGAAATTGTTGCAATGTGCTGAAGATGTTGCTGGATATCTTGCTTAGGACTTCTATTTGATCTTCGATATCGGTGACAACGTGAACATTCTTGGGGAATACTGTGATGAGATGCGGTGATGTTTGTAGTAAATTTAGCGCATCTTCAGGGTCCATGACTTGAAAGATCCTTGCGATAAGTTCGTCTGGGAGATCCAATAGACACACCATGCTTTTCAGGTCTCACGTTGATAGCTGTTGTTCTGTCTCTTGTAACATGTAATTGGTTCAAAGGCTCTCATTTATTTGTATGTTGTTTGTGTCATTCTTGGATTAACTTTGATTCAATGGGAGATGACGTTTAACTTAATTTTATTGAGTATCAAAAATTCTGGTGTTAGGTCACTAGTCTAGAGAACAGGGTCTAGGTACTAGTATTGATTATAATGGACTACTAGTCAAGTTTGTGTTGGGACTTGCGACCATGTGCGACTAGTCCCATCCCCATTGTTATGCAAGGAATATTTATTCTGCAGCTAGTTTCTAATATAGCAGTTTCGGTTGATCTTATATTTAAATACTTGAGGAACTTGTCAGTTGACACAGGCAACATACCCATGAATTAGGATTGGCGATGAGTTGACTATATAATTGGAGAGAAAGCCCCAAATCCATTTGAATTCCACATTTGAATTCCACATTGTCTTTGAGCTAATTTGGAACAACGCCATTAAAGATTAGAGGCACTGAGAGGCGGAGTAACAGGCGCCAAGAAGGATATATATAATGGTGAACATGAGCTATTAAGTCTTACAGAATTCTGATGCATAATATGAAGAAAAGCATATACATAATTTAGCACCTTGAAATAATCTATAGTGCATTTTTCTTGACTAACTTGCTAACAGTATTAAGGCTTAGGTGTGCTTTGTTGATATTCACGAGGTCCAAATTCCCAAGGCCCTTTGTATTCTCTCAAGTTCTTCAATTGGCCATATTTGACAGGGGTTTTCAACTTGAAGTGATCATCTAGCCTAATATATTCTAGTTTGTCACTTTCAACAATCTCCAAGTCTTTCACATGGTCGGCTGTTAGCCGTTTTAGTTTTGGAAATGGTCTGGTAGAGAAGGGCGTTTCTTTGTCTTGACCTCCAAGTACCAATTTTTCTAATAATGGGGCTTCATTACCAAAACACTTCAAGTTTGACCCAGTAATGCGTAGACACTTCAGAGTTGGAAAGTTATTCTCTGATATTTCAAATGAAGAGTTTCCTCCACAATAAATCTCCAAAACTTCCAACTTTGGCCAATGAATGTTTGATATTGTGGGAACCAGACAAAAACTAACAATCAGTTCTTTGAGACAAGAAGTCTTTGAATACGATTCCAAAAACGATTTTATATTGTCCAACTTCGATAGATAAATCGTCTCAATTTTGGGCCACTCGTTTCTGCTAGATAGTAGTGTTTCCAAAGCTTTGGTGTCATTGACACTGACTGTATCCAGCTTAGGGAAATGCGACTCGATACTGAACCCACCATCAAAACATAGAAGAGTTAATGTCGTGACATTGGGGAAAGTTATGTCGTCCAATAATGACATATGGCCTTCGAGTGTTAATTCTTCCACTTGTAATATCTTGATAAATAGGTCTTTCAACGGATGACAACCATCTTCAGTGTTCTCTAAAGTAACATTTTCAGCAGATCCACCATAGAAACAAAGCTCTGCAAACTGCAGACATGGAAATTGAACATTGGAAAAGTCGATCTTTGTTGGACCTCTTAACGTAAAGTGAATGTCTTTGAGGTTGACAGCTCTAAAATTGGAGACCTCTATGGTTGATAGGCCAGTTGAGTGAAACCTATTTTGATAAATTTTAAGAAGTTCCAGGTTGTCTAGTGACATATCTTTTAGACATTCGGAATGCGTGTATAATGATTTGAGAGATGGGAAGTTACACCTTTCTATTGTATACACTTGATATTTTGCTAAGGCGAATAATTCTTCAACTTTTGATGAATTCAGGTCCATGAGTCCTAGATATTTCACATCTTCGAGATATTCTGTGGTGCTGGGAAATTCAATTGCATGTAAATCTCCTCCAAGGCCCCTAGAGACACATAATTGGTTGAGTTGAGGCAAAGAAGTTGTTGTCCTGGCCCCACCTTCTCGATAGCTTTCGTCAATAAGCTCAACATTTTCGAGATATAAGTATCTCAATCGAGGGAGCCTAAAGTTTGAAGGTGTCCAATGGGTGGAGTACAATGACAACTCCGTTAAAATTGGAAGATTGATCAAATGCGCACGCTGAATTCCATCCAATGATTTGATCAAAGAAGCACAGGGCTTCTCTTCACTATTGTAGATGATAAAATGAAAATTGGGAGATGGATCCAGTAAAGTATCTGTTTTTTCAAACAGACTGGTTACGCTGTCCAGTCCATGAGCGGGCAGTTCAAATAGCAATGTTCCATAGGCTTTTCTTAGTTGATTGGTCCTAAGAAACTCTTGAGGTGTGCAAAATAAGTCCTTAGCAATACCACTCAATACCTGAATTCGACTTTCAATATCCGTAATGATTAGCAAGTTCTTGGGAAACACGCTGATGAGGTTTGGTGAAGCTTGCAACGAATTTAGTACATCGTCAGGGTCCAGTAATTGGAAAATCTGATCAATCACTTCGTTCGGTAGGTCTAATAGAGACTTCATGGCTTCTCAAATGTCACTACAGTCTTCTTTATTTGAATAAATTCAACTCTGATAAGAATGGAGCCTCACAGCCTTTTATTGATTTAAGTACACTTATCGCCAATCCTCATTTCACGGTAATGCTGTCTGTGCCAATTCATGGAAATCACTTTGTCATTGTAAATCGTTCCAGCTTCCTTCCTTCAATAGGCTAGTAGTTTCACAGTGGCCTAGACCTTCTGTGGGCCTTATTAATGTCGTCTTGAACGTAATATCTAGCTCAAGCATCGACATCAAACAGACTAGAACCTAGAACCTGTACTCAAAGACCAAAGAATCAAGACGCATATAGTCTTCCAGGTTTCATCCAGACATCACTTGTTACTTATACAACCAGACTGACTACTACAGGCAGTGACAAATCGTTTGGTATTCTAAACGTTTATTAAAAATGCAGTCTATACGAAAAGTTCAAAACGTTGAAAGCCCAGGTTTGATCTCTTAAGATTCTTCAGCTACAGTCCTTCTGGAGCCGTAACTATAATGCAGGTTGATAAATTCCAATTTCTCAGTATCGACAATCTCCAAATTGTCCACTTTATTGATTGTCAAGCGTCTCAACTCTGGAAATGCTTTTGTAGAGAAGTGAGCGCTTCTCTCCAATCCTGTAAGGGCTAGCTCCTCCAACACTGGAGCATCATTTCCGACAAAGTTCAAGTATGGTCTTTGATAGCAGAAAAGGTCTTTCAGCTTTGGAAATTGATTGTTTGTAAATTCAAGTGGAGATGATCCAAAAAGCTTCAACACCTCCAGATTAGACCAATGGATATTTGATATTTGGGTGACAGAAGAGTTCAAGCAAGTGAATTTTTTAAGACGAGAAGCCTTTCGATATAATTTCAAGAAACTGTCCATGTCATCCAATTTCTCCAATTCGATCGTCTCAATATTGGATGTCTGCTTACCAAGTAACAAAATTTCCAAAGTTTGAATGTCTTTCACTCTAGCATTCTTCAAGTTGCAGAAGTGCGACTTGTCAGCCCAATTACTACCGGGACCTTCGGGGATTAAAGTTGAAACACTGGGAAAGTTGTCCAGTACTGGTCCATTCAGCCATAATTTCTCCACGTTTGAAACACAGGTAAAAAGTTCTCTATAAGGATCGAGCTTATCCTTTGAAATGATGTGTTGATCATTGGCTAAATCAAAGGCTAGCTTTGCATATTGTAAACTTGGAAAGTGGACATTGGAAAATGCGACGGGCATAAAGAAAAAGCTATCACTTGTTATGCATAGACGTTTAAGGTTGTCAGCTTGTAGATTTGCAAAGCGTGTAGCCCCATGGTATCCACGTCTAACAGCCGTCTTGTGTAGGTACTCAAGAGTTTCCAAACTATCAAGTGTCATATCCTCTAGACAGTCAATATTGGATCTGTTTATATCGAGTATTTTCAATGATGGGAATTGACACCTGCTTATTCTTTTAATTGAGGGTGAGTTTGATAAAGATAGATTTTCAACTTTATCTGACTTTAAATTCGTCATAGGTATGATCCTTTCCATGTTGATACCATAAATTGAAGTTTCTCTTGGGAACTCAATCGCATGAAAGTCTCCTACTCGTGGACCTTTAATGTTCAACTGTTCAAGCCTTGGAAAGGAAGTCATTACTCTAATCCCACCGTCTCGAAAGCTCTCATCAACAATGTCGACGTTCTTCAAATTAAGAACTTTCAAATCAGGGAACCTGAATTTTGAAGGTATCCATTGGACCAGGTGTAGTGACAATTCTGTAATCGATGGGTAACTTAAAGCTTGGATGTGTTGGTAATTTCCCAAGAAAAAAGTCTCTCTTCCAATAAATAGCGAGCAATCAGAAGGTGAGACCTCACGTATATTAAATCGACAGTTTGGAGGTGGACTTTGAATGCTTTCAATATGTCGAAACACTTTATGGAGATGTGGCTGAATAGTAGAAGAATACTCAAACAGTAATAATGATCCATGGAGTTTAAGTTGACTTGGTTTTGCTGCAAGAAACTTTTCATGCGTGCTGAATATTTTGCTAGATACCTTGCTCAAAACTTCTATTTGATCAGGGATATCAGTAACAATGTGATAATAATCTTCGAATATGGCAATAAAGCTTGGAATTGCTCTCATCAAGCTCATTGCATCATGAAGATTCAAGAGTTGAATGACATTTGCAATGATTTCAATCGGTAGGTCTGATAGAGACACCATCCTGTTTTGATTGCCTCTATGATTTTATTGCATATGGATCAAGCTTCAACGAAGTGAGGTTGTGTCTCTCATTATATAGTCGACTCGGTGAGCCCGTGAGTTCTCTCGTTCCATCGCATGTTGTATGTAGCAAATCAAAATTTTACCAACTTGTGGAATGGAGTACTGCACATACTTTCCTCATATGATTGATAATTAAAGATTGGCGATTGATGGCTGAGGATTGACACATTTCTTCAACCTGTGATGAGCTTTGACAACAAAGCGACATCCGGTCAATGTTTCGTTTGAGAGCTTTGAGCTAGCAGCTTTGGTCTGGGTACTAGCTTTGAAGCTGTTCAATTAACGTGAAAAAGGCCATGCCCAAAGTTGTGTATGGGGCTCAGCGTTAATGAGAGTATCACCAGTATTCAGTATGTAGTATTAATGTATTTTGTTTGTCGCCAGTCTTATTTCAACTCGTTTCAACTCGGCGTTAACGATATTACGGGGATGGTCTAGTCTTGTAAGTCTATAGACTCTAGACTCTAGACCACACTGCCAGACCACGGTATACACCTCTACACTGACTTTATAGTATACACGTAACGTGAGTAAAAATGCATCTTATATTGGTTACACATAATATATACATAGCTATAAGTTACTTATCCTCAAAATCTTCAGTTTCCTGTATCCTAAGTCACATGTACTTCTAATATTCCACTCACCCCAAACCTTTTCAGATTCTTCAGCTTTCCAGTTTCTACAAAGATGTAGGACTTGTTGTGAACGCCTAATCTGACCTCTTCCAATTTGTCACTTTCAGCGATCTGCAATCGGTAAACTTTCTCGATTGTTAGCTTTTTCAGCTCTGGGAATATATTTGTTTGAATGTATGATCTATAATCTAGTTTTTTAAGTGAAAGGTCTCTCAATAATGGAGCGACGTTTCCGAAGAAGCTCAAGGTTCCACTTGGGCCACATCTAAGCTCTTTCAACCTTGGAAATCTGTTGTTTGTTAGTTCAAGTGACTGACGACTAGATGCATACAAAACTTCCAAGTTCGGCCATATCATACCTGATAATTGAGTGCCTGAACAATTAATGACATGTAATTCTTTGAGACAAGGTAGTCTTCTAATTAATCCCTGGAAACTGTTTTTATGATCCAAACTGATCAATTTTAGTATCTCAACATTACTCCATGTCTGTTGGCTAGATAACAGATTTTCCAGGTCTCGGGTGTTGCTCACAGTTATATTTTTTAAATTAGAGAAGTTTGCCTTGATCGAGGAAGTAATACTTCGATCTTTGAGGTTCAATGTTAAAACTTCAGGAAAGGACATTTCGTCTGATAATAGTACTGACCCACTAATTGAAACATTTGCAGGAAATCCAACGGCATGTTTATCACCTAGCAAGCACTCACAAACCCATAATCGTCTAAGCTCTGGGAAAAAAGTTGTAGTTTTGGAACCTCCATTTCGATAATTCTGATCAACGAGCTCCATATTAGTTAAACGTAGGTCTTTTAACTGAGGAAACTTGAAATTTGAAGGCTTCCACTGAGAACCGTTTAGTGACAATTCTGTAATTGTCTCAAAGCTGAACATTTGGATGTGAGGGACTGTTTTCGGATAGTTTGACATAATCCATGAAGCACATGTGGAAGCTGGGATATCATGGATGGTAAATCGACAGCGTGGGCGTGGTTTTGGAATACTTCTGATCTGTCGAGATACTTCCAGAAAATCTTCTGGTGTAGTGTAAGAGTACTCAAATAATAATCTTCCATGCAGTTTAAGAGGTTTGGATTCCTGTGCAAGAAATTCTTCTAATGTGTAGACAATGCTATCTGATATTGAGCTCAAGACGTTCTTTTGGTTTGCAATGTTGGAGATGGTATGAAAGTTCTCGGTAAATACACTTGTCAACAATGAAGATGTCTTCATCAAGCTTTCTATATCCACCATTTCCAAGTATTGGAAGACATTCACTATGATTTCCACTGGTAACTCTGTTAGACACGCCATAGCTTCTTGATATTCTACTTGATATCATTTGCCATGAATAGACCTCGATATCTGGAGTAACGTCGCTTGTTATATAGTGTATAGAACCCTTCTATGATTGCTGATAACCATTCCCCGTATGTTGTCTCTGTAAAGTTATGGTTCATTAAATGAGGCTCCACCTACGATCGGTGATTGAGGTCTTCCCTTGTGTAAAGGACAAAGGACACGGGAAACCAGCTACAGACCAATAATTTGACAATGCTGTAACTGGTAATGCACTAATCCAAACAAAGATAGGTTTTTATCGGGTAAGTTGCCTTCAGTGAGTATGAAGTACATGAAGTACATGAAGTAAAAGTGAGCTACAAAGACCTTTAGGTTATGTGCATCATGATAAACTTTCATATACGACGTATTTTAGAGCTAGTGCATGACTATATTTGGCGATCAATGTATCCAAATGAAGTAATGGAGCGATTCTAGAACAGGAAGCGACTATATGAGACTATGAGGGTTCTGCATTTAAAATTTGAGACCACTCATGATCTGGCCATAGTTCAACTATGGAAATATGTCGTCAGTAGTACTGATCTACAGTTGGACTAAATTTAATATATATTATACATTCTCTATTAATGGTACTCATTGTCATGTACAGTGGGTCACATATGTATGGCACAAGCCTTAAAGACAACAGTTTTAGTACGGATTTTCATAATAGTCTTCATAACCACCAAGATCATAAATAGGGCACAGAACATTATATGGAGCAAGTGGATCTTCAATTTCGAGCTTGGTAGAAGAAGGAATCGAAGACACGGGAGGTTTGCACTGCTTAGGCCCGTCGTATTTTTTCAAATTGTTCAGTTTGCCATACTTGACAGACTTGTTGTAGCGTCCCACAGAATGTAACTTGATCTCTTCCAATTTGTCACTATCAACAATCTCCAAGTCACCATCTTTGTCAATTTTCAAGCTTCTCAACTCTGGGAATGATTTTGTTGAAAAAGGTTCACCGGCATCCAAACCTGTAATATTCAACGTCTCTAACAATGGTGTTTCATTTCCGGTGATGATTCGATACCTGCTTGAATTATTGACTAGGTAACTTAAACTTACATACAACTCTTTCAACTTTGGAAATTTGTTATTAGATAGTTCAAATGAGACCATCTTTGCACTGAGACCTAATGATTCCAGCTTTGGCCAATGGATATTTGATAGCTTACTCACCAAACATTGGCCAACATTCAGATCTTTGAGACAGGGAGTTTTTCCATAAGATCTTAGAAAACATTGTAAGTCATCCAGTTCTCGAAGCCATATTTTCTCAATACTAGGCCATGTACTCTGGGTAGATAACAAAATTTCCAAAGACTTAGTGTTTTTCACGATGAGGTGATTTAAGTTTGGGAAGCGTGCCTTGATGATGGACTTGTGATCAAGAGAATCAATTGTCAGTGTTGATACATTAGGAAAGTTCATGTCATCCGATAATGATAAGGAACCATTTAAACTCAAGTTTTCCACATTTGAAAGACAGGCGACTAGCTCTTTACAAAGATCATTGGATCTATCGTCAACTTTGCTTATATTGTAGGACTCCAAGGTATTTTTAACGTGAATATTTGCTGATTGTAACGCTGGAAAGTGGACATTGGAAAACTCGAGATTTAAAGGCATCTGACCCCTCTTGGGTGTAACAGTCAAGCTTTGAAGATTATCAGCACGCAAATTTTTGAAGCTCGTAGTTGGCCCACCAACAGACTCACAATGAATCTTCTGCAAATTGTTGAGTGTCATATCATCTAGGCTCTCGAGCTTGCATTCTTTTATAAAGAGTGTTCTCAAATTTGGAAAGTCACAACAGCTAATTCTTCTGAACGGGCGAGAAGTGTAAGTCTCCGCTGAAATATCCAGTTCTTCCACTTTTGACGAGACCAAGTTCCTGATCTCTGAGATCATCTCTATCCTCCTCAATGATGTTTTTCTAGGAAATTCAATTGCATGTATATCTCCTTTTGGACGATCAATATCCAGACGTTCAAGATTAGGGTAGATAGTAGTAATTTTACCACCACCATCTCGAAAACTTTTGTCAATCAGCTCAACATTCCTCAAATCTAACGAGCTTAACTTTGGAAATTTGTGATTTGAAGGTGTCCATACTATATCATGCAATGACAAATTTGTTATTGACTGGAAGATGAAATATGGTGTAGTACCTGGGACTTGAAACCTCTGGAAATCAAAAAATGTAGCGCATTGGGTAGATGTCATTTTATGAATGATGAATTGACAATCTGGAGATGGGCCTGGTAGGCTTCTTACTTTGTCAACCAAACACGAAAAGCTTCTATGGCTATAACGCGATAGATCAAACTGCAATGCCCCGTAGAGCTTTAGAGTATCAACATTCTCTGCAAGGAACTCTTCCACTGTGCTGGTCATATTCTTAGATATCTTATTTAAAGCTTTAGTTTGTCCTCGCATATCGGTAATTACGTGTAAAGCCCTTGGGAAAGCTCTGGAGAGCCTTGGTGATGATTTCAACAAATTCAATACATCATCGGGAACCAAGTATAGGAAAATATTGGCAAGAATTTCGTTTGGTAGGTCTAGCGGAGACTTAATGGATGTGTTTCTCTCAATGCGATCTCTCTCTCCAGAAGCTCGGCTCTGGGAGCTGAGCTTCTGTCTCTTGTTAGATCCATTGATGATACTCATTGGGTGATATGCTGTTAGTGCTAATTCACAGTTTCATTCATTCATTCAAAATTTGATTCTTTCATTCATTATATAGCTAGAAATAAGAGGCTGGTTCATATATGACTAACAATAAGAGGCTGGTTCAAGGCTGGTTCTTTTTATTTTATGTAACTAGCACAACAACAGACAACCAGCCTCTTTTCATAGATATCATCATCATGAGATTAGAATAACTCGCGCATTGAATATTTCCACGAGATTCCAGCTGGCTCCGAGACTCGGGTCTAGACCCTGATGTCCAGACCCCGACTTGTACATGACGTACCTGGACCCTTATAACTGCATATATTGGCATGAGAGTCTAGTGAGACCCGCGCTGGAAATAACTACGTACGCTGGCTGGCTTTCTCAGCCACCAGCCGCTTTTGAGGAGGGTCTTTGAAAGAGAACACCCTTTAACGATCGACAAGCAGTCTACAAGCTCTTCATTAACGACTTGGACCAATTCTTAGTACCAGTTGATGGGACCGAAGATAGACAGTTATCTAAATGGCTACGTTTAAAGTTTTATGTACGATCCAGTTATTCTGAGCTCGTTTTTATTGCCATTTATGGAAGCCACACACCAGCATGACTTAGCATATCTCTTTAATGACGCCTGATCGTCTAGCTCGTAGAAAGTAGTAACAAAGCCGGAATTTCATAAAGATCGGTCCCTGTAGCTCAATTATACATAATCAAGGTATAAGAAGGGATCAACGAGGCAGGTGGTTGATATTTCCGAGGACCATGGTATATTCTTAAATTTTTGAGCTTGCCATACCTGACACGATTCTTGGACCGCAAGCAGTCATATAATTTAATTGACTCTAGTTTGACACTTCCAGCAATCATCAAGCTACTCACTTTATTGACTGTTAAGTGCCTCAACTTTGGGAAGGATTTTGTGGAGAATGGGAGTTCCGCATCTAAACCTTTAAGTGACAACTCTTGTAGCGCCGGGGTTTTGTTTTCAGAAACTCTCAAGCATCTGCTCTCCATACAAAGCTTTTTCAAGTTTGGAAAGTTGTTATTCGATAATTCAACGGAGTTAAAAGTCACACTGATGTTTAAAACTTCCAATTTTGGCCAATGGGTATTTGATATCTTAGTAACTGACTTTTTGTAAACCGTTAGTTCTTTCAAGCAAGTAGTTTTCTTGTATGCTCTCTGGAAAATCTCCAAGTCATCAAGTTCCTCCATTTCTATTATCTCAATATTGGGCCATGTACGCTGACTGGATAACAAGTTTTCTAAAGATTCAGCGTTCTTGACAGTGATCTTATTCAAGTTAGGGAATTGCGACTTGACGATGGACAAGCTACCAAGACCTTCCACTTTTATTTGTAAAACATTGGGGAAAACAATGTCGTCTGGTAACATCATTTTTCCATTCAAGCATAATTTTTGAGCATGTAAAATATTGGAGGTTAATTCTTTAAACAGATGAAGCCCATTGTCGTCAGGGTTTGTAGTGACTGGCTGAAAAGAATCATTGTGAAGGAAAAGTTTTGTTGATTGCAAAGCAGGAAAGTGGACGTTGGAGAAGTCGAGGCGAATAGGTATTGGAGTAATACTGTATCCTATTTTTAAATCTTGGAGATGCTCGGCTTGTAAGTTCTTGAGTAAGGTATTTGAAGCTCCTTCATACTGATACTCCAAAAATTTCAAGTTATTGAGCGTCATATCTTCCATACTTGTGAGATTGCAATTGTATAACGATAACTTAACGAGATTTGGGAAATTGCATCTGCTTATCCATTTCAAAGAGTCTGTGTCGACAATTTCTAATTGCTCAACTTTTGATGAACTCAAGCCACTCAATTCTGCAATTGAGTGCATTTTGAGGATTGAAGTCAATCTAGGGAATTCAATTGCATGTATATCTCCTGTTGTTGGTCCTTCAATCTCCAAGCTATCAAGTTTAGGAAAAACAGTTGTTGTTTTGGACATGCCACTTCGAGAACATTTGTCAATGAGCTCAACATCTTTCAAAAACAAGCTTTTCAACTCAGGGAAACCATAATTAGCAGGTGTCCATGATGTATTCTCTAGTGTCAATTCAGTAATGGAAGGGAAATTCAAGAGTTTGATATGGTCTGGTTGCTTTACGATCGTTTCTGATGTGATCAATGAAGCGCAACTGGAAGCCAATATGCCATGTATAGTAAAGCGGCAATCAGGAACTGGGCTTGGCATGCTCTCTATCTGTTTAAGCAGCTTCGTAAAAGCGTCAGAATTGTAGATCGATAGCTTGAATAACAATGTTCCACGTAGATTCGGAGGATCCGCTTCAAGAAACTCTGCTAATGAGCTGATAATATTTTTAAATCTTTGATTCAAGACATTCACTTGTTCCTCATTGTCGATTATGATATGAACATCCTCTGGAAACACTGTACTGAGTGTTTTTGATGCCAGTAACAAGTTCAATGCACCATCAGAGTCCAAGTTGCGGCAAATTTGTGCGATGATTTCGTTTGGTAGGGCTAATAGAGACGCCATGATTCCTGGGCTCTCACTCTGGTATTTCCAAAGACGAATTGAATGTGGGATATCCTTGCTTAGAACAAGCGCTTTATCAACAAGGCGGTAACGCTCTGATAACTGTTGAACTGCTGTGTCTGAAGTGTGTTTGATCCTATTGATCCAATTGATCTGTTGGCTTCTGTAGAAAGATGAGGTTCAGTCAGGTCTTCAAGCGCTGTTTGACTTCAGGTGGCAAATACTAGCATGATCAGTACAAAGAGTTATATGGCAAAACCAAATCAAGTTTCTATTAAAGCGCTCCACAAGATTTATATGGCACATCGAGTTAATTCGGTTCTAGGCTCTAGCGGCTCAATCTGTTAGTCCTAATCACGTGGGTCTCACCTGACTTCAGAGGCTAGGGCTCAGAAGCAGAGACTAAGATACCATGATAGTAGCCTAGGCCCATGTTAGTCCAATATTAGCTATAGCGCTACTCTTAACATTAAAGATGTGTAATTAATTATCGATACGGTAAACTATGTAAAAAATCTAGTTCATGGATTCGTAGTACCGTGAAACAAGGTGGAGGAAGGAACTGAAGACATAGGAGGTTCGTATGCCCGAGGACCAAAGTATTCTCTTAAGTTCGTAAGCATGCCATACTGAACAGGATTGGGGCTTTTACCATTATTAGTCAACTTGATATACTCCAATTTGTCACTATCAGCGATCTCCAAGTTATTTACTTTATCAATTGTTAAGCGTCTCAGCTCTGGGAAATGTCTTGTAGAAAAGGGAACTTTCTTCCTCAAACCTTTAAGCTTTAACTCTTGTAACAGTGGAGCATCATTTTCGGAAAAGGTAAGTTGGTCTCGAGAGTTCACCTCAAGCGTTTTCAGTTTAGGGAACTGGTTTTTTGAAAATCCATCAGGCGTACCAGTGAGCTTCAATACCTCTAATTTTGGCCAATGAATATTCGTTATTACGCCAACTCTGCAACTGTCCACTATTAATTCTCTGAGATTAACCGTTCTTTCGTATAGTCCCAAGAACTCTCTCATATCATACAGTTGCTCCATCTCAATTGCCTCAATAGTGGACAATATATCCAGAATAGATATAAAGGCTCCCATCATTTGTGTCTTTTCCACACAAACCCTCTTCAACTTAGGGAACTGCGATTCGATTCTGCAACCATAATTATGTTCTTCAATTTTTAGTATTGAAACATCAGGAAATGTCATGTTTTTAGGTAACATAATAGCTCCACTAAGAGTTAGCTGTTCCACATGTAAAAGCCTGCCAATTGCTTGCATATATGGATCATGGTCAACTCCATCATGATCAAGAGGTCTGGTGATATGCACAAAATTGTTAATACATAGATCTGCAGATTGTAGAATTGGAAAGTGGACATTCGAAAACTCAAAATGTATGATTTGTTTAAAACTTTTCCAAGGTGTTATCTGCAGCTCTTTAAGATTGGCTGCTTGTAAATTTGAGAGATGAAGAGGTATTGCCCCATTATATTTATACTTCAGGCTTTCCAGATTATTGAGCGTCATATCTGATAAAGTCGTGAGACTGCATCGTTCTATACTTAGTGTTCTCAAATTTGGAAATTCACAGCTGCTTATTTGTCTGATGGAACCTGTCCTTGAAAGTAGCAGAGATTCTAGTTTCATTGACTTCATGTTTATTATTTCTGATAGATCCTCTACTCTGTATATCCTTGTCGTCTTGGGAAGTTCAATGGCGTGTATATCCCCTATTTGTGGACCAAGGATCTCAAGGAGCTCGAGTTGAGGAAAGACGGTTGTTACTCTAGCACCACCATCTCGAGACATTTTGTCAATAAGCTGAACATTCTCCAGAAGTAGTCTTTTTAATTTAGGCAATTTGTAATTTGCAGGTGTCCACTGCATATCTTTCAAAGAAAGTCTATGAACTGATGGAAAGCTGATAGATTGTGATATTGGTAGATTCCATTCCATCTCAGGTACTAATGAAATGCAAGCATTTGCTGAAATGTTACAGAATGTGAAACGACAATATGGAGAGTATCTTCGTCTTCGTATGTTTTTAATCTGGTCATAAACTTTAGTTAGCGTAGGAAGGTTGCATTCTGATAATTTGAACAACAGTGTTCTATGGAGCTTGGAGTAATCGTCCCTTGGTTCCAGGAACTGCTTTAAAGAGCAGGATATTTCGTCAGATATATCATTGAAGACATTTAATACATCTTTAACATTGGTGATGGGGAGAGAATTTTGTAGGAATACAGATGTGAGATTTGGTGATGCTTGTCCCAAGTTTAGGGCATCTTCCAATTCCAAGTTATCGAAGACATTTGCTAAGACTTCGTCTGGTAAATCTAATAAAGGCATTGTGGTTTCTCGGGACTTTGATATCCTTGCTGAAGTATACAAGTTGGGATGAGGTTCTGCCTCTCCGTATTCGTAGGAAATACGACTACATCATTGATTGCTGATCCTCCTATCCTCCTATCCTCCTATCCTCCTATCCTCCTATCTTGGTATGTTGTCTGTGTCAATAGTCAATTGTATTAGCTCTGGTTGAGCGGATGACCGCAAATGGAGGTACTTTAATGATATATCATATTGTGGTCGCTTCTTCAAACAAAGTTCTCCACATGAAACTTGACATGTGACAATGCGCTCATCTGAGCTCATGTGCGTAGAAAGATGAATTATCAACGTTTTAATTCTATTTATATATATATGGCAACACATTTTGTCGAGATTTTTAAAAGTTAGCATACAGCTACACTTCAAATTCAAGTTTATGGTGAAAACTGTATCATAACTATATACAATAATATTTTAATTTGAATCTAGCGAAAACATTGTTATAACGGCCATTCTAAATAACGCTCAAACATATCGTGAAGAACTCTTTCATGGTCAGGAGCAGAGACATATGGAGAAAACTGATGGCTTTTAGCTGGAACTCTAGATTTGTTGAGTTTGTACGTTTTTTTCTGTTTGTCTCTCTCAAGTTTCTCAAGTTTCATTAGAGCATCATATTTTGCATCTGCCTCATGGTCATCCAATTGCGCAGCAACTCTTGTCTTTGGATCAGTCAGTTTCAATAAAGCCATCAATGTATAATAGGCATCATTACCTGCATTGTGCAAATGAGCATGAGGTATACTTAACCGTTTCAAGAGACTACCCAAAGAAACTCCATTCATCCCATGTGTAGCAGAGTATATATCAAGTGTATCCAAACATTCTGGCTTCTCAGGTAGTTTAACACCAAGCGATTTTATCCATTTGAGATCACCTTTTAGATCATGACCCACGAAAGCGGCCTTCATTCCATTGGCTGCTCTACCAGAAAAGTAGAAGTCGAAGATTTTTTGCAGCAAGCGGTTGGTTTCAGCCTTTTTCATCACTATGGACTTCCCACAGAGATACTCTGTTTTATTGTCCTCCACGAATACACCATTTCTCAAGCGCAAGTTTTCCTCAATCAAGATATGAAGATTGATGAAGGATGGCGTTATCGCAAAAGGATCTCTTGCTGGATCATGGATAGATACCCCCACTTCAGTAATTTTGCGAGTGTTCCTTTCATGAGCTTCAACATCGATGGAGATCAAGGCATGTTGCTGGGAATTGACAATACGCATGGGTCTTTCAATCTTTGCAAACTTCTCTTTAACCGCAAGCCTTGGATTTTCCTTTCTATATTCAGCAAGGTATTCGCAATATTTGGTAACGGTTTCGTTACGTGCATCTGCAATCTTTTGAATCAATGACCAATCTACCTTCTTTGCAACTTGATCCATTCTATCTGAAAGATGAACTTTTGCCTTTCCATTAAGCTCAGGGCTCTCTGCTTCTAGCAAGGCTTCTTCGGCTTTTGGGTAATCAACGCTCTTTGGCGGTATATCAGCATCCTCAGCGTCTTCGATACCAGTTCTTGAGCTTTTCGTCTCGGTATAAGACCTTCTTTCCCTGATATTCACGGCGTTGGGAAGACTCAAAGATTGTGCGTGTTTGATGAGGAAGAAAGCCCCATTCATACTCAATAGTCTCGGTATTGTCGTAATCATGCTAGATCTGTCTTCACTAGAGAACTATCCCCAAAGCGATTGTGTGTTGATGCTACGAATGGTAGTAAGTTATGTTTCAAGATGTGTCTAAACTTTGTCAGATCTCGTAAAACGCATTCGCGACCTTCAAAAGCATCCAAAACGCTTCAATTATGGCATTTCTCAGAGATTAAAATAATGCCATATATAGATCAATCGAAGGTTCTCTCAGGCATATCTTGCTGGATGACCGGCTGTATACTAGCGCAAATGATCAAGCAGATTTTCCCGAGGAATTCAGACAGATATATATGCAGATATGGATGGTTTTTTTACCTCTATTTCTGCAGCAGAATCTCTAAAAGGGGTGCATATCGTGATTTCGAATTGAAATATGTCTGTATAGCTCTCTATAATTGGTTATTTCAGGATATTGGACGATTTTAACCATAAAACTCATATACATGCATATATATAAAATCTGAAATCTGATTTTATGCTATCACTAATTTTTTTTTACAATTAAATAAAATGTTGCTGATATATATTAACTTCAAAAATTTTTTTTTTTTAGCTATTTTGCACAGATCAGTCTCTCTGCTGCTTGTTCTGGACCAATATATTGAGAATACCTTTAGAAAGCACTTTAAAGACCTCCTCTGAGTCAAATATATCGCAAAAATACGGTAATAAATCTATGTTGATTACATAATCCACATATGCTACATGCTAGTATAATTTTTACTTGTCTTTTATAAAAGCTAGGAAAGCATACGCTGGAATTATTATATAAACATAGTTTTGGTATGATACCAATCAAAACTGTACCATGGAAACTGACACATAATTTAAATCATCGTTGTTCAAGTTTTCGTCTTTTTGTGGAGTATTCCTCCGGTTGATGTTCCAGAGACCCCTTGTATTGCTTAAGATTTCTCAGTTTGCCATACTTGACACGAGTTTTGGAACCATAACTATCCTCTAAGGTGATGTTTTCCAATACATCACTATCAACAATCTCCAAATTGTTCACCTTGTTCATTATCAGGCTTTTCAGCCTTGGGTATGGTTCAGTAGAAAAGAAAGACATCTTTCTCAATCCAGAAAGAGTTAGATGTTCTAACGCTGGTGTCTCATTTCCGATAAAGCTCAAGAAAGCACTTTTACTCAGCGTATGCTTTTGAAGCAATGAAAGGCTCTTCAGCTTGGGAAATAGATTGTTTGAAAACTTGAGTGAAACATATCCCTTAATTTGCAAAATTTCCATGTTGGGCCAATGCATATTTGAAATGCTTGTAACCGAGCAATTATCGATAACTAGTTCTTTAAGTCGAGGCGTCCTCACACATAAGCTCAGAAGAGTGTCCACATCATACAGTGTATGCAGCTGAATGTTTTCAATGTATTGATATATCCGTCGTCTGCCTAGTAAAGACTTCAAAACTTTAGTGTTGACCACTTTTATCTTCTTCAAGTTAGGAAAATTAACGTCAAACGTCCCATCAAGGCCATCAATAGCTAATGACAGTTCTTCCACATTCATAATGCAAGAAAGCAAATTCTTATATGGATAGTATACATCGTGATCGTGCGTTGAAGTGTAATGTTGACTGGTAGCATAACCCAAAGATATATCTGCTATTCTTAAGATTGGAAATTGGACGTTCAGGAAATCGACATTGATCTTATTAGAACTTGCACATGTAACGCATAGATGTTGTAGTCTATTGGCTCGTAGATTTGAGAACAATGTCAGCATTTCAATAGTAGATCCATAACCACCTCCTCTATAGCGATACTCAAGGTATTCCAGATTGTTGAGTGTCATATCCTTTAAGCTCTCGAGATCGCATGCATGTATGGTTAATGATTTCAGAGATGGGAAGTCACACCCTGCGATTCTTTTCAACGAGCCAGAGTATGAGAGTCGCAGAACTTCCACCTTTGATGACTTCAAATTTATCACCTCGGAGACATCTTGAAAGTGTACGAATGTAGTTTCTTTGGGGAACTGAATTGCATGTATGTCCCCAATCTTACGTCCCGAAACACTCAGTCTCTCAAGCTGAGGGAAGGTGGTTGTGATCTTGGGCCCGCCATCTCGATAACTTTTGTCCACGAGCTCAACATTAGACAAATCCAATCTTTTCAAGTTCTGCAATTTGAAATTTGAAGGTACCCATACCGTTCCAGATAAGTATAGATTTGTTAGAGCTGGGAAACTGAAAAAGTGCATATGAGGGTTTTCACTCAATAGGTTTAATTGAATTAATTCACAATATTGATAACGTTGAAGGGATTTGTTAATAGTATAATGACACTCGGGAGACGGACTAGGAAAGTCTCTTATCTTTATGAACAGTTTATTGAGAGTTTTCTCATTGTAGCTCTTCATCTCGAATAACAATCTTTCATGGTATCCGATATCAACAAAGTCTCGTGTTAAAAATTGTTCAAAAGTGCTGAATATCTTTCTTGCCGGTTTCTTGTTTAAGCCCTTCTTGCTGGTTCTGTTCCACGTAATGACGTGCAAACTCTCCGAAAACAGCGGGATAAGGCTAGGAGATGCTCGTAGCAAGAGTAATGCAAAAGCAGGATTTAAGAATCGAAATATCTTCACAAGTATTTCGTTCGGTAGCTCTAGTAAAGACACCATGATTTGTTTTTTTCTCTATGAACTCTTTTGATCAAAGTGTAACTCAATAATTTGAAGTTCCCTTTCTAGTTATATAGTCAATTCATCGGCAATCCTAAGCCATGGGTATGTTGCCTGTGTCAATTGACAAGCTCCTCAAGTTTTTAAATGAGAGATTGACCGAAACTGCTATTAAAACTAGCTAGCTGCAGAATAAATATTCCTTGCATGATAATGGGGAAGGGACTAGTCCAAAAACGCTGATGATCTGCGCTAGTCTAGCCAATTCATTAAGTCTCAAGTCTCAGGGTCTCACGAGACGTTAACGTTAACAAGTATCTCCAGAATTATTTTTACAAAAATCCATCTCGATCAAATTTACAGGCCTCCCCAAATTGAATTGAACAATCAATTGAATAAAAACCACAGTTGAATTGTTCTCTCTGACCAGTTCGATAGTTTTAGTCCTTTGGTTACACTAGACCGTCTTGATTCTCTGAAATATAGAAACCACAAATTTTCAGCCTCAAATTTGCAATAACATGTGAACATTCGACTACTAACATTTGTAGTTCGCTGATCTGCTGATATTCAGCCGCACGTACGCTTATATTAACATTTGACCTACTCAAGGAAGCCAGTAGTCACGACCGATGTATTAATGGTATAAAAGACCTGTGCTAAGTTTTTGGCATGAAGCGTAAATTAGATGACGCTTTTGAACCAAGTTACTATATTATCACTTCACAATCTGCAGTTATTGCATTACCATATAGCTTGATGTGTGTATGCAACCAAGCTCTGGTTTCATCCTTCTGAGATTCCCTTGTATGTCTTTAAGTTTTTCAATTCACCTTTTGAAAACTTGTTGAAAGCCTTGTTCCCAGATAAATCGATGTATTCCAGCTTATCACTGTCAACAATCTCTAGATCTGTCACTCTATCAATAGTTAACGATTTTAGCTCAGGGTATGGGCTCGTGGAGAAAGCAAAGATCAAATCCAGTCCTGTGAATTTTAACTCTTGTAACAATGGTACTTCATTATCGGAAAAAGTCAAGTTTGTAGAAATTCGTACTTCTTTTAGGTAAAAATCTGACGAGTACACTTCAATAGCTGTTAGATTAGGGAACTTGTTGTTGGAAATTTCTAACGATCTGCTATTTTCACATCCCAGCTTCAATGTTTGCAAATTAGGCCAACATATATTAGATATTTGAGCAAGTGAGCAGTCCTCAACGTGTAATTCTTTCAAATTAGGAAACTTGTCAATTAGTCTTAGCAGACTCGGCTCGTCTTTCAACATTTGTAGTTCAACAATTTCAACATGGGAACACGTGCTTCTTGAAAGCAGGTTTTCCAAGCTTTTAGTGTTCATCACACGGACCTCTTTTAAACTTGGGAAGTTTGACTTGATGATAAAATCACTATACCGCCCTTCAAGCATCAATCTTGAAACACCAGGGAAGGTTAAACTCTCAGATAGATATACTGATCCTCTCAAGATCAGATGTGTAACATGTGAGATACAAGTAAATAGTTCCTCAGTGACCGAATATTCACAATTATGATTTTGAGAGTCAGGTTGAGCTGTACCAGTGAGCGAAACATCTGCAAGTTGCAAGCTTGGAAATTCAACATTGTTAAACTTGTAATGTGGAAGGGTTGAAGATATAGAGCTGATAATTATTTGCTTGAGATTACCCCATTGTAAGTTTGAAAACACTGAGGTTGATGACCGAGCTTCAAGGTGATAGAATCTTTCCAAATTATTCAGTTTAATGTTGTTGAACTTTAGGATATTTGATTCAGCAATTAGTAGATCTTTCAGGTTTGGGAAGTCCCAGTTAGCCAAACTAGTCACAGAATGGAAGCTCACAATCGACAGCTCCTCCACTTTGGACGATTTCAAGTTCTCAATCTTTGATATACCCTCAATTTGATGAATTGATGTCTCTTTAGGGAATTCAATTGCATGTATATCACCTACTTTGGGACCTTCAACATCCATGTATTCAAGACTTGGGAATACTGCTGTTGATTTAGTACCATCATTTCTAAAGTTTTCATCCATAAGCTCAACGTTCTTCAGGTACAAGTGTCTCAAATGAGGTAGTTTGAAATTTGAAGGGTTCCACATTGTATCTTTCAAGGACAGTTCCGTAATGAATGGGAAGTTCAACTGGATATGGCTACTCTCACTGAACCCTTGTAGTACAATGAGTGAAGCGCATGTGGAATTTGAGATATCGTAGATTGTGAACCGACAATCTGGAGATCGGTTCGGTATGCTCTTGATCTGTCTAAACGTTTTAGCAAGATTCTGCGGTGTAGTATAGGAGAACTCAAACAGCAGCGTCCCGTGGAATTTAGAAGGATCAATATCTGAAGCAAGGAATTGATCTAATGTACTAAATATGTCGTTTGATATCGAGTTCAAGAGCTCAATCTGGTCTGCGATATTGGTAATAATGTGGAAATTCTCGGAGAACAATGTTATGAGGCTAGGTGATGCCTTCAGCAAGTTCAATGCATCTTCAACATGTAGATCTTGAAAGACATTGGTTATGATTTCGTTAGGCAGGTCCAGCAATGAAGCCATAGTAGGAATTGTATACTCATCTTCAGTGTTCAAATAGACGCCTTTATTTACCAGATTATATTGCGAAGACTTTATGGCATTTGCAGTATTACGTAATCAGAAGCCTCCATTCGATTCCCATGCGCCGCTGTTTTCCATCATATTTTTTCCATTTTTCAAATCAGCTGTTTTTTTTTTTTCTTTTTTATACCAATGAAAAATCGGGCATTGAAAATCATACGGAACGTTTACTCTTTTTTGACATAAAATCATCAACAGATCCCTGAAGCTTTAAGCGAAGATCCAGGAAAGACACAGTCTTTGAGAGAAGAGGGAAACACCATAGCAATGTCTTCCGCTTTAGCAAGATCCCAGTTCTTCTTCATGAGAAACTCTGCTGTCTTGAAGACAGCCAGAGCATCATGCATCTCCAACTTTGTCATACCTTCAGCATCAGGATACTCTACACATTCAAACTCCAAAACAACAAGCTTATCAATCTCATCACGTCTCAAGGCCTCTCCATTAGTCTCCAAGACTAACAAGCTTTCAAAATTCACCCGTTCTATCACTACATCCACCACTAACAGACATACCATCTCTGCCTCTAATGCAGTCAACTTGCAGCAGCAACAGGCTGAACAAGCGGAACAAACCAAGGAAGAATCCACTTTCAAACCTAAGAGAACCATGTTAAACACTTCCAAATCTGTTGGTTACTGGCTTATCGGTACTTCTGGTCTAGTCTTTGGTATCGTTGTCTTGGGTGGGTTGACACGTTTAACCGAATCTGGGTTATCAATCACAGAATGGAAACCAGTTACAGGGTCCATCCCACCTTTGAACCAAAAGGAATGGGAAGAAGAGTTCAACAAGTATAAAGAGTCTCCTGAATTTAAACAATTAAACTCTCACATCACATTGGAAGAGTTCAAATTCATCTTCTTCATGGAATGGGCCCATAGATTATGGGGTAGAGCCATTGGTGTTGTTATGTTATTACCAGCTGCCTATTTTGCAATTTCTAGAAAGACCTCTCCAAGAGTCAACAAGAGAATGGTTGGTCTTATCGCATTGTTAGGTTTACAAGGGTTTATCGGTTGGTGGATGGTTAAATCTGGGTTAGATGAAGAAGGCTTGAAAGAGAGAAGATCTAAACCAACAGTTTCACAATACAGATTGACAACCCATCTTGGTGCTGCCTTTTTGCTTTACATGGGTATGATTTGGACCGGGTTGGAAATCTTGAGAGAAGCCAAATGGACCAAGAACCCTAAAGAAGCATTGGAATTGTTCCAAAAATTGGATAACCCTGCATTGAAAAGACTAAGAGGTATCTCCTTAGGTTTGATTGCATTGACTTATCTCACTGCAATGTCTGGTGGTCTAGTCGCAGGTTTGGATGCCGGTTTGATCTATAACACATTCCCACACATGGGTGATGACTACTTACCAACCAAGAGAGAATTATTCGATGACTTGTATGCTAGAAAAGAGGACAAGTCTGATAAATTTTGGAGAAACATGTTGGAAAACCCAACCACTGTGCAATTGAACCATAGAATCTTGGCCATTTCCACATTCTTCGCTGTGCTGGCCACACATATCTACACCATCAGAAACAAACACTTGGTTCCAAGATCTACAATGAAAGCCAATGGTGCCATCATGGGGATCGTCACATTACAAGCCGCCTTGGGTATCACCACTTTGATCTATCTTGTTCCAATCCCATTAGCATCCGCTCACCAAGCTGGTGCATTGGCATTATTAACAGCTTCACTGGTGTTTGCTGCCACGTTAAGAAAACCAAGAACTCAAATCAGAGTGTTGACATCAAGTATCTATGCTCAACAGCTGAAAAAGGCTAAGGAGACTTCCAAAATCTTGACAGAGGCTTCCAAGTTGGCCAAATAAGGGCTGTCGCCATTTGATGTTTCATATTTAATTTTGGTTTCATTGTTTATAGAGAAAAAGTGTCCCAAAGAACTTACTGTACATAAAAGTTTAAATAATTTATAATGGTGTTTTACGACCTAATGATATATAAAGATGCATACATTTAACCACCATATCCGGGTTTCTTCGTACGTGTGCATAGTTCATTTGTAAACGTTTATACAAAGTGTAATGGATCCGGTAATAAATTATATATGCAACATCGATTTAATTTTATGAACAGTGAATAAATAAGTATGTAAACGACAACATCATGATCTAGAACTAAAGAAAACAAAATTAGTACATTAATGCGCTAATGTACTCAACAACGTTTTATATGTGAATATGTATATATCACTTTTTCCAAGTGGACTTGCTATCATCGTCTTCATCAATTGAATTTGAAGAATTGGAAACAGAATCCTCATATGATGGTGGTGCACCAGTCCAAACAATCTTACCCTTTTCATCAAAGATTGCATTCTCATCACTGATATCAATAACACCTTTCAAGCCATCAATCTCCACTTGTGATAATCCCATAGGGTCCCTTGGGATCCAAAGGTATGGCATCTGTTTGGAAACGTCTGGATAATCATAGGCGTGTTCCAAGAATTCAGGTGTAGTGTCCTCAGTTGGATCTGGATAGTTGTAGATATCGGGGACTCTGGTCTTGACGACTTTATAAGATAAGTAGATGTGTGGTTGCACGAATCGTTTCCAGAAAGGTGCTGTTGGAATGACATTGTTATCACCATCTGCCAACAGTGGAACATTGTTGAACTCGTTACAATTGTGCTCTTGTTGTTCAAATGAAAACTCATTCAGGTCAACAACTTCCATTTGAGGTTCCTTGCCATTCTTCAAATCTGCAAATGTAGAGTGTTCAATCTTTAACGAATCTCTAGCCTTGATATCATTAATGAAAGAAGGCGTATCAGAAACACCATCCAAAGGTTTCATTGCATCGATAGGCACAACGTTCATCAAATGATCAAAAGCAGCGTTCAAGTGTGTATGAATGAAAATGGTAATCCCCAACCCAAGAGCTTGCAAGATGATTGGGCCCCAACCTTTAGCCACGACAAATAACCCCAACATACATATTTGTCCCAAGTAAACACCCACCACTGTTTGGAATAATGCTCTTGGGTAATACATCCCTCGAGCATCTGGTGCCTCGGCAAATGTGTATGTCAAATTGTACAAGTATGCAATGTAACAGAGGAAAAAGGACACTGTAGCGAACAATAGGATCAATGGTGAAATAATGGCATAAGTGAACACAATGACAGCCAAGTTGGTAAACACTGGGAACACGGTCCCCCAATCCATCACACCCAATGAGTTAAATCTTGACCATTTCTTTCTTGGTGAATTATCCAAAAACAGACCAAGACCATAAAATAGGACTAATGTGATAACTTGTAATAATGCACCAGATGAAACAGTGAACCCTTGCAAGATGATATATGAAATGTAAAAATTTGAAGCTTTTGGTAAATTTTGTGATAGTAAAGACATGGCTTTAGTCGGCTGTTCTGCAATTTGTGACGCAGTTGAAGCAGCTGACGATGAGATCGTTGTGATCAAGAACACCTGGATCACTTGGAATGCAAAGAAAGCCTGTTGTGTGAAATATTCAACATGTTGTCTTGATGGTGCACCAGAGACACGAGCCATGAATCTAATAAACATAGGTAAAAGCAACATCAACCCTGCCAATGCAAGAGTAGGTGTCAACGTTGTCAAGATCCCTTGTAGTTGTGATGGCAATTTTTTCAAAAACCCCAACCAAGGCAATTTAGTTATCAAATAGTTAATGTTTGAAATCATCCCTACAAAAGCCACTGGGAACGACCAAAAGATCAAGAGGACAAAAATTACTGCAACGGCACCAAAACTTCTTGCTGATCTTTCCCACCAAAACATTCTCATGTTCATCCATACTATATCTTTGGAGTCTAGCCCAATGTATCTAGGACTCATGTGTAATGCTGTATGATGTGTCACGGCTTGATATGCCATTTGTGCTGTGAATTGTGAATCGAATTCGACAAAGACCGAGTTGAAAGGTTTGAAATCCTCGTGGTTTTTCTGCATCTCCATGACTTCAGAGTCGAGTTTTGGTAGTTTCTCCTTGATGTAATTGATTGTATCGACTTTTTTACCAAATGGGAATGTTTTGGTACGATGCTTTGGTCGTTTCTTTTCAGGGACATAGTCTGTGATATTAGTTGAAGTGATCGGTGTCCCCTTTTTATCCATCTTCAATTTACGCTTCATAGCAGTGCGTAACAATTGGTTTTCAGCATCCTCGAGCATATTGGCCATTTCTTCACGTTTAGCAACTTTTTCAGCCAATTCCTCTGGAGAACGAGCTATCCAGACTTTTTTGACACCTTGAAACAATTTGAAAAATTCTGATTCCTGTAAGTATTGATCTGGCACTGTTTGTAATAGAACGACTCTTGATGATAATTTCTTAGCATACCTTGGAGATGCCAGTACTGCTTGTCTCATTGCAGTGTAGTATGTCAATTCTCTGTAAATGACATATAGGATCCCGAAATAGAACAAGTATCCCAGCAGCACATGTGCATAGAATCTCTTGGAACTCTTAACATTGGAAAATGACAATCTATCCAGTCCAGTACCACCATTACCATTTGTTGCGTTAATTGGTAACACTATTGGATACATGCACAAGACCCCTGCAAGACATATCATTGAAACGATCAATAGGTACCGTAGGAAGAAATACCCATCCAGTCCTGCTTGTCTTATAATGAAACTATCAGGTTTTCTTAGCAATGGAGGGATCCATTGCCATAGCCCTTTGGGCAAGGGTTCAGGTTTCTTTTCGTCATTAATCAAATTGAACGATGATTTTGGTTGATAAATTCTTAGGAACCTTAGTCTAAGAAGGATGAAGAGACTGACAAAGACACCAAAGATGACACCGTTTGTGATAAGGGAGGTCAGGACACCCGAAGTGGTAGTTCCTCTGACTTTCTCCGTCGTGGCACCTGCTGTTGTGTAGTGATCTGTGTTGTTCATATTGTACTTTGGCTCTTTATATTAAAGTTAAGGCCCTGCGTTTGAAGAGCTTCTGGAATACTGGGAAAAAAATGATCTGTGGGAGCTTTTGACTGGGTTTTCTGTGGGTTCTGTAGTTATTTCTTTCAGGTATTCAGTAATTATCCATCCAGTATCCCCTAATGCAACACCTTCCCACCCAGAGACCCTTCTTATCTGGTTGTCTGATAAAATTTTTTGTAGTAGAAAAGAAAAGTCCTTAGTTATGTGGGAAGTGCTAAAGTGGCAGCGCTTGGAAAATTTGCAGAACGAGTTCGCGAGGATTAAATTTGTTAAAAGTTCAAAAGGCGGAAAACAATGAAGTGAACGAGTGGTTGATAATAGAGACAAGAGACAAAACAGACTAATACGATGCTATTCTTATCCTTCTTCAAGACATTGGTGGACCGTGAGGTGAGTACGGAGTCAGGGCTATCTAGCGGTGCAACTTGCGTGTGGATTGGATGACTAACAAGCGAGATATTCAGGTTACAGTGGAGGTGAGTTAAAAAGACATCAAATGGAGTGATAAGGCCCATTTAACAACTGGAAGAAAGAAGACCATAGCTAACAATTGTGCGATATAGTTGAAAAATGGTATCGAACTAAGAGGTACTTTGAGAACAGCAGACCAGTTTTTCAATTTGAAGCTGGAAAACGTGACAACTAATAACGAGGCCAAATTCCCACATCTCTCCTCAGTGAAGAGCATATTCTTGAGAGGGTCCACTGTGAGATACGTGCATATCAGTAAGAGTGACGTTGATACCAATTTGCTACAGGATGCTGCAAGAAGAGGTGAGTAATTACACATTTATGATTAACAGGATGGTCAGATACTAACACTAGACACTACAGAGGCAATGGCCACTTCTGGTAAACCAATCCACGGAAGATGAATATGAATATAATCATGATATGTGTACTATAATGAGAGTGATATAAATGGATGTATCTGTGAGCTGTAGTTGATTGTATTCATGTTGTAGTAATATTTGTTACTTATAATTGATTACAATATCCGAGGGCATTATTTTTAAATCCGACTACTATAATCACGTGGTCGTCCATTATAGTAATACTCACATACTACATAGACGCGTCAAAACACTTGACGTTGACGTTGCATGTTGGCTGCAATTAGTATATAAATATCGCTGGATGTCCTTTTCATTCTGTTCATAAATGTATATAGTGAAGAAACCCAGCTGAACTGTTTGGTCATCGTACTGACATCACCTTCACACAACGAGACAACTCGATCCTACAATAATAAACTAAAAGACCAAGATCACGCACACTATGGTATTATCTCCTACATATCTATTCTTACAGATGCTAACCAAAGCTAAATCATCGGGCATGTCGAAGTTTGCTGAGCATATGACTGAGAAGGAAAAAGATGACTACTTCAACGCTTTCATCGAAATGGCACGCATTGAACAATGTGTGTATGCTCGTGCTAATGGTCTTCCGAAGAGCGATGACTGTGAATGAATGATACACGGGTATGATGCTTGTACATAGAGGTAATGATCACTGAGCTCCAATTGAATCTTGATAAAAGTATATAGTTTACATGTAAATAAAACAGTGGAATCGAGCAATAGATGTTCATTTTTGGGCTGTATACTATACCGCCTGCTAAACTCCGTTATCATGTATAAAGCGACGACTCATGGATCAAAGATCCATCTTTCAGCCCTTGCCCATATAGATGGATTCATATTCTTCTCCAATTTCTGTTTCATCTGATCCAGATAAGCCAATTCATGTAATTCGATTTCCTCTATCCCTGAATTCAAATCAGCCTCAGTAGACTTGATAAATTTGGTCTGCCTCCACAATTTGTACACAATGAACACCACTATATCCAACAACACCATCAAATAGTTCGTCACAAAGATCTCCACACTCCATTTCCCAGGCATGAAACAGACGTATCCATTAGCCACCACCATACACACTGAGATGGTTAATGCGAAATAAGCAGTGTATGGTTGAAACCAACATTTGTATCTGAAAAGTGATCTATCAATGCCCTGTGCCCTACATGCGTAGTAGAACCTGATGTATGTGAGACAGAAGAAACAATAATTTGTCACTTGTACACCAGTAACGATATTAACCATCCAATTCAACACATTGGCACTAGAGGCACCTAGTTGTAATAGTGACAACATGGCAAACCCTAGGGCAACAATGATACAATAGATTGGTGCACCAGATTTGGTACAATATCTTAAGAATCTTGGTGCATACCCATCATTTGCCAGAGATAATAGAGCTCTTGATGAACAATAAGCACACGAGTTCCCCGCGGAAAAGGCAGATGCAAGACATAGGGTGTTGACAATGTGTGGTAGGACTTTGATCCTCAGGTTATCCATGGCAATGACATATGGTGAGTAGATCCCTGTGTGTCTGAGCCTTATCAATGTAGGATCATTAGATGCAATAACGGTACCAACACAAATGGTCCCCAGGATGAAGAATACAAATAATCTGAAGAAAATGGTCTTGAACGATCTGGAGAGGACTTTTCGAGTCTCTTGACCTGTTTCCCCTGCAACCATTGTCAAGTATTCTGGACCAACGATGGTGAAGATGGCTTTACTCATTGCGGACATGAATCCGTGGAATCTACCCATGTTCCCCCTGGTGATGATCTCATTAAAAGGTCCAGGATGAATCCAGTAACGGAATCCATACACATCATGATGTGGATTACCACCAACCATAGTGATGAATGTGAATAAGATCAAACCAATGGCCAATACAATTTTCCCCAAGGAGAGCCAAAGTTCACTAGCACCAAAATATTTCACAGCAAATAAGTTCAACAATGCATATATCAAAATCTGCACCATTGCAGTGATAGCAGGTGAATAATCACTAGTCCAAAAATGGATCATACTATTCACCGCAGTGACTTCGAACGGTAGTGTGACACTAACCATCAACCAATAATTAAACCCAACAAGCACTTTCAACGATTCATCAACACACCGACCACTCATCTCTATAAATGACCCAGTTATGGGTAAATAGCATGTCATTTCACCAATACACCCAACGATACAAAGCATCACTAGTGACCATACAGCAAATGCGAAGAAAAGCCCTAGGGGACCAGCATCATTGAGACCTGAACCTATTGTTACAAAGAGTGCTGTACCGATTGATCCACCCAATGCTATCAGAGTGATGGTTTTCGAATCAAGGGTCCGATGGATCGTGTGACCACTTGTACTTGTGCTAGGGTGTGATATAATGGAGCCAATTTCTTGAGCAGCATCTAATTCGGAGTTGATGGTTGTTTGCACTTTGAGTTCAATGTCATCGATAGGTTTGGACATTTTGGTGATGTTTGATTAATTGGATATCATTTTGTAATGAGTACAGATGACAGCTCTTATATAGTGATCAAGTGACAGGGATTATCTCACTTGTTGACTATAATATTGATCATTACAGCGGTATCACATCGAATAAGTAGGTACTACTGGGTGTGATCTTTGAGATAGTGAACACCGCGCGCAGTTACTTCCAGATTAGGAAAAGGTCCATAGCGGTTTTGTATTCGAATTTGAGGACCCCCGCTAATAGCCGAGGGAACTGATGAATATTGCTTTGTTCAATATTATAATAAAGAAGATGATAACTTGATGCTTGGCAGTTGGAACATGAGAGCATTTCCCAAAGTGGACTGTTCCCGCGTATAGTACTATATGATGGAGATTTCTAACTCCTTATCATTGTGTCACATTAGAAGTTTAGAACTGAGAAGACAGCTAGTATATATATATTAGTATACTTTGACTACATCCGAGGGCACCTACCAACAGTTCCGACTCCCACCATCACGTGACATTCCACATCCACCCTCCAAAACCTTGAAATTCTCCCGCTGTCATGGCAATTTAGTGGGATCGTTAGCACTTTTGGTTTTCCAACGTCTGTTTTCTTGCAGATCGAGATGTCCTGGTTCGATTCTGGCGGACTCCAATTTCCACGTGTGGCACGAGTAGTCTGCTTCCAGTGGGCAAGTAGTGTGCGTTGCACCGCTGAAGGGGAGCAATCCAGCACAGCTCAACGCACCGTCAGAAGGCGCTCAGGATGGCATTTCTCTGGGTTAAAAAACGGACGTGGGAAACAGTTGGTGAAACCATATTTTTTATCTTTTTTTTTGGTGTAATTTTTTATATATCTTTTATATATATCTATATATATATCTTGGTTATATGTTGATATTAGCATGAGCGAGGAAGAGAAGAGGAAAGCTAGGTACACGCTTTACGAAAGATGTAACGACCTGTATTTCGGTAATGATCTCAAGAATCCAGACGAGTATTTGGCAAAGAAGAACGGAGGCAGAGTGCCCATCAAGCTGAGAGACTCTGACTTCAAACTACCAGAGCCTGAGCTGTTGAACGTGATCCACTACTACATTGCACAAAAGTACCCGGAAAAGGCACATATCTTTGATGAGACTGCCCTGTTGGCACTGGGGATGGTGATGGACCACTGGGTGGATGAAGTCGTGGGTGACACTACTCATCAACTGTACACAAACTTGATTAAAAAGCGTCGTGATGATGAGGAGGCAGACACTGTCAAACACGAGGCAAGAGATGAAGATGAAGATGAAGACACTACACAAGCACGAAACAAGAGAAGAAGAATAAATGGTAATTAGATATAAAAACAACAAGAAGTCATACACAATTAATTCAATATGGTATTTCACTTCTATCATGAGACAGAAACTTGCCATTATCATCACTAGTCAACGACTCAATCACCTGCAATTCCCTCTTGACACCTTCCTCGACACTCAACGTATTATCCACAACATACTGCACAAATGCCCTTTCATCACCATCAACATTCATACTCTTCGGTGTGAATCTCTTCTTTAACGCTCCATAATCATCATTTGTTGATGATGGTACTTTCTGGGTATCAATCAAACCAGGGTGATAACTTATAACGATGAACCCCTCCGATGCTAATTCATAGCTCAATTCTTTGACAAACATGTTTATCCCAGCTTTGGATAATGAGTATGGTGCACATGGATATTTCCCCGATAGGAAATAAGGGAATGAACCTATTGAACCAAGAATGCTCGATGTGAAAATGATCTTTCTCGTGGGTTTTTGCAGCATGTATGGTTTCAACACTTTTAAAGTTTCAATGGGGCCCAGTGTATTTATCTTGAGAAATTCCAAATACGTGTCCAATGGTGAGTCCAAAACAGTTGTAGTGGCATCGTTTTTAGCAGCATTGGCAATAAAGACATCGATACCTTTGTTTAATGTTTTCAATTCTTGGGCCAATGCGGTGTATTGCGCCTCTGGGTCCGGTGAATTGTAATCGAGTCTCAAGATGGTTAGACGTGTGTTCTTGGTCACTAAGAGCTCATGGTGTGCATCTTTGCGGATCGTGGCAATGACATGGTTCTCAGGGTTGGAAAGTAGTTGCTTGACTAGTTCCAGGCCGATCCCACGGTTGGTTCCTGTGATGAAATAAGTGACTTCTGGCATTATTTATAAAGTGCACAGCCTTGATTAATTAAATTAAATTATATGGAATAAGTTATCAATGCAAAGAAATTAAACGATTTAAGCTAACTAATTTGAGGTCCAAGGGGTATAAAGCGTATGATTTATGTCTCGTTACGGGCAGACAATTGTGTTTGAACTTGGTCGAAAAGTATGGTAATTCCACTGGGAAAAAGCGGGTAGATACATAAGAAGAAGTTGGAAATACTCATAGTGATCACCACAATTGATAATTACATACACATCTACTCTTTTCACTACTAATTACGCCATATTTCCCATATTTCCAACTGTTCCTCCTTATACTGTTCGTGTCCGTATCAGCGATGCCTCCGAAAGCCAAAAAAATTTATATGGAAAAATTTATCAACACTGGAAAATCAATTGTACTGATACTTAAAAGTCCAATAACATAACCACTGCAACCATGGGTAAAAGAAATTTCAGAGGCAGAAACAAGGGGAAAAACGTCTCCAGAGAACCAGCCGACCAGAAAAACGGGTGGTCCGAAATCACCAAGGAGAACGCTAAATGGGAAGAATACTACAAGGCTCAAGAGCTAATGAGCGAGGAAGAATTTGCCAATTTTAAGAAACATTGTCAAGAACCATTACCTCTAACTTTCAGAGTCACTGGGTCCAGGGAACACGCCCATGAGATCTTGAACATCTTTAAAGAAAGACATTTGCAATACTTGACCGGTTTGGAGTATGAAGGTGAACCATTAAAAGCTCCACAACCATTAGCATGGTATCCAAATGAATTGGCATGGCAAATCGATGTTCCAAAGCAAGTGATCCGTAAGAATGAACAATTCTCCAAGACACAAAGATTCCTTGTTGTCGAGACCGAGGTCGGTAACATCAGTAGACAAGAAGCCGTCTCTATGATCCCACCAATTGTGTTGAAAGTGGAACCACATCATAAAGTGTTGGACATGTGTGCCGCTCCAGGTTCCAAGACTGCCCAGTTGATCGAGGCATTACACTCTGGTGATTCTGAACCAACGGGTTTTGTTGTCGCTAATGATTCCGATCATAAGAGAGCCCAAATGTTGATTCATCAAATCAAGAGATTAAACTCTCCAAACTTGTTGGTTGTTAATCATGATGCCCAATTCTTCCCAAAGACCAAATTGGGTGGTACTTTTATGAAATTTGATAGAATCTTGTGTGATGTCCCATGTTCAGGTGATGGTACTATCCGTAAAAACGCTCAAATTTGGAATAAATGGTCAATTGGTGATGGGTTAGGTTTAAACGCCTTGCAATACAAGATCTTACAAAGAGGGTTGGATTTGTTGGCTAAAGGTGGTAGATTAGTCTATTCAACATGTTCTTTGAATCCAATGGAAAATGAAGCTGTTATCTTGCAAGCTTTAAGAAAAAATAAGGATGTTAGATTGATCAAGACTGAGATCCCAGGTCTTGTCTCTGCTAAAGGTTTGAAAAATTGGAAAGTCTATGGTAAGGATTTCCAAGTTAAATCCAAGGGTGAAGATCCAGCTTATGGTGATGAATTATTCCCATTGACCGATGATGAAGATTATAACTTGGAAGACTGTATTAGAGTTTATCCACATCAACAAAACACTGGTGGGTTCTTTATCACCGTTTTGGAAAAAATCAATGATGATGAATCAGCAGCTGCTGCCACTACTACTACTGAAGTTGAAGAACCTGTTAAGAAGAAGGCTAAAGTTGAAGAGAAACCAGTTACCAAGAAGGAAAAATTATCAAACAATGCTAATGAACTAAACGAACCATTCAACTTTTTGGCTAAAGACCAAGAGGAATTAGCCAAATGTTGGAAATTCTATGGTATTGACATCAACAGTACCATCATTACTGAAAACTGTTTTGTTAGAAATGCCACTGGTGAACCATCAAGAATAATATACTTGTCCAATCCAATCACCAAAGAATACTTACAATTGAATGAGGAAAAATTGAAAATCATTCATTCAGGTGTCAAGATCTTTGTCTCACAAAGAACCGATTTGGAATGTAAATGGAGAATCCAATCCGAGGCATTACCAATCATCAAGAAATACCTAAGTGATGAAAGAGTCTTGAATTGTAATATGGAACTATTTGGCAAATTGTTGAAAGAGGCATTCCCAAAATTCACCGAGTTGGAAGAAAGCCATATTGATGATGAATTAACCTCGCGTGTCACCAAATTAAGCCAAGGTTGTGCCTTTATCCAAGTCAAGAGAGATGAGGATAAAGAACAATTGATTTTCCCAATCTGGGTTGGGTCTAAATGTATCAATTTGATGCTTTGTAAGAAGGAGACATTTGAAGTGTTGTATAGAGTGTTCAATGTTGAGACTAGTGCTGCTCAGGTTTATAAACAGGGTCCAACTGGTCCTCAACAACCAATTGGTGGTGAAGTGGAAGTGGAAGGTGAAGCTGCTGAAGAGACTACTGAAGCTGTCGAAACTACTGCTGAACCGGAAGAAGCTTAGACTTAATAGTAACTCGACATTTGTATATTAATAAAACCTACATCCCGTGTATGAATTAAGAACAAAAACAACACCACGTAGACTTTCAAGCCTGGATAGATTTCAAATACTCCTTTCTATAATAATTATCATCAACAGGTCTTGCCAAAGGGATCCATCTTGGTTCATCTTTAAACAATCTGATAGCCTTGATGAAATTCTTGGTGGTCAATGTGAAACGATGATAAATCCCCGGTGGCAAAATGAGCAAATCATGCTTAAAAACTTTAACTCTGATCCATTTATCATCCTGTGATCTAACATCAAAGAACCCTTCCCCATCAACGACATAACGGATCTCTTCATCTTCATGGATATGTTCACAATAAAACCCATCCAGTTTCTCCTTTAGCACTTCTGGTGGGAAAGTGTTTGGGCTTATTTCGATTTGGTCTCTGTTCTTGTATTCACGCTCTTTGGCAATCTGGTCAACTTCCTCTAAGGTGGAGACATTATAGTATAATAGTCCAATTTTGAGTAATTGGTCAACTGGGACTTCGACTCCGGAGTCGTGGTCCTCTCTGTAATCGGCAGTGGTATCGTTATCGTGGAAGAAGGCTCTCATAACTGATTATTATAATGGAATATAAATTGGAATATTAAACAAACGTGGATGGTTGCAATTGAAGAGAATCTTGTAGAATTAAATATGATTTGCTTGGAACCCACGATGATGGAAAAGATCCACCACAGTTTGTAAATCATGTCAAAATATCACGTGCAAATTGATTATGTAATCAGTATAAACTAGTGGTAATTTCCGCTTTAGGTAACTAAGACTACTATTGATCTATGAATTGTAAATGAAAATGTGAATGTGATAATGAATATATAGATGTATGGAGTTGCAGTGGAATTATTTTAATACCTTACCCAAGTACCTAGAGATGTATTCGAATGAAACCAATGTAACAGCAGATGCCGGTACTGTTCTTGCCAAATTCGTGGTGAACCCACTATAAAACCCCAATGCGCCCTCTTTCTGATAAATGTTTAATATAGTGGTGATGAGTGAATGCTGGTGCTGTTTAGGATGTAATGATTTGATCTGCATTCTTGTCCTCAAGATCTCATGAGGATAAGTCAATGTCGAGGCACACATCTTTGACACAGAACTTGCAAGGATCAATCGTAGTAAATGTGAGCGAGAATGTTGAGACTGTTGTGGATGTGTATCGTCAATGTCATTTGAATGGAATTTATCAACTTTTAACAATTTTTTCAATTTTTCATAAACGGGGAAATGTATGGCAACATGGAATAGACCAAATAGTGAGGGAACTAAGCCTGAGTAAAACACTAGGATACCTTCATTCTTGTACATTTTCCTGAACGCGTCCAATGTTGAATGATAATAGTTCTTGTTGGAACCACCACCACCAGTATAACAATTCTTCCCATCTCCAGTTTGTAACATTAATCTTGTCTTAACGACCCATATTGGGTTCGTCAACGTCGTGGACACTGAACCAGCAGTGAATGCACTCATTGAATGTGTAACAAATTCCGAGACTTCAGTTTTTTCAATATTATAACTTGAAAACACTTGTGGGAATAAAATTTTAGCCTTTTCATATACTGTGAAATAAATCATCCATGTTGGGAAGTAACCCAGGACAATGGGGAAAAGACCACGATATAGACCCTGTGTACCCTCCTCTTTGAAAATGGTCTTGAGTGTACCTGTGATACCATGATATTTTTGTAATGAGTTTAATCCTTGTGCTTGTAATCTTGTTTTAGCCACATCCAAGGGGCACACTGAAACACCCGCTACAAAGCCGGAGAGGGCACCACTCAGTGCTATTATCTGTGTATCTGATAACGTGGACCAATTACGCTTGGTCTTTGCCGGTATTGTTGTTTCAGTTGCTATTGATGGTATTATTGGGGCTGGCGGTGGTGTTCCTGTTTGGTGCATTTCACAGTCATCGATGGTGTGTATTATGGTCTCATCGTTGATGGCGATGGCAGACGTGATATCGTTGGTTCCTCCATTACTTAGACTTGAATTGGTGGTCATGGCATCTGCGTCCTTGGTTGACTTTGTTGACTCTTAACGCCTTTTCTCCAGATTTTATAGACTGTGGTACTCTTGACTTTGTAGTTGTTTTTCCACTGCTTTTTTCCTCAGCCAATATGATATTAAGAGGCCCTGCTTCCCAGAATCAAGTCTAATCTCCCAGTTATCGTCCTGGTCTCGTGCCCTTTTATTCTTTGCCAATATTTGTAAACAAATTTTGATTCAATTGTCGTTTTTTTTTCTTTACATCAAAACTCCGGAAATTTTGAGATTCCAAAGAGGGTAAAAATTATTGGGGAAGAAGTGTTTAATCATCAAAATAAGCGTCTATTGAGCTATAAAGTGGCAGGAAAGGGTGGTATGTATTATGGTAATTATATTATGCTGTTCAATGGCTCTCTAGTCCAGTTTCCAGCGTGTCAATCCGACAGTTGTGAGGCTCAATAGAGCCAATCTAGGTGAAGTTGTAAGCGAGGATGCCGATGATCAATGAGCCAATGAGCCATTAAATGGATGAAGGTATTGATCATGGACTTATCGATATATAATATATATATATATATATATATGTAAGTCTTCACAATTATTCTTTATAGTCTCATATTACTCTTTTACTACTCCAAATTCTCTATTTCACAACGTCTATAATTCTTTATATACACATGGACTATCACACTCTCAACTCATACAACTCCACATGCTGAGCCGGCTGGACATAGATATACTTGTAATAGCAATACTGATACGCAATGTAGAAATCCAGCGACATTTGAAACATGGCAAACACCAAAAAGATCCCTGAGATATTCTGTGCACCAAACACCAAATACCCAATCTTGGTGAAATCTCCACCGAGCCAACTTAGTAATAATAACAATTTAAAACCTTGCACAGATTTCAACTTGTTTAAGAGGAGGATCTGTGGTAATGGTAATAATGACTCTATGAAAAGCCCGATGGTACCCATCAATTCACCAAATTTCAAATAATCTTTGAAAACCCATGTTAAAAGGGTCATTGTCAATGTAAACCTGAATATAAACCTCCAATACGATATCTGCTGGTTCCATTGCCAAAACTGTGCTGGTCTCTTGACATTCGGATCAAATTTCTTGATACATCTTAATCCCACAACCAATATCACCTGTCTCATGAAAACAATATTCCCCATGATCCACTCACTTGTCCCGAATACTAAACCCTCTAGACAATTCTTATACTCCTGCTCTAGTTCTTCCTTGAGTGACATCGTATTCTCATCTTCCAACAACATATCAAAATCGTATTCTTTCGGTCTATACTCCAAACTCACTTTGAGCAACACCAACTGGATCATCACCATGATACAACTTTGTCTGAACAATGCTTTTTCATACGGTATGATGAAATAGTAGCATATCCTCAGAGTAGCGGCTATGATCATCGTGGCACAGATATCTATTGCAAAACCTAGCGAAGTGCGTTTACGATGGATGGATATTATTGTTGTTCCGTAGGAGAATAGTGGTGTGAATGAGATGAAGTTTGCGAGGATGAGTTCCATGGTGAGCCATTCTGGGAGGTAGAACTGGTCGATGCGCGGTACGCTGATGAGGTCCATATTGAATTAATATGATCAGAGTAGTTTGGTATATGGTATTTTGATGGTTTAATAGTGGGAATTGCTGGTGTTTTATACGATGATGTTTATGTTTAATGTTCGCGAAATTTCAAGGCTATACGGTGGGAGATTTATTATAGTACATTCTAATATTTATTTATGTTTCTTTATTTATTTGGCTAGTTTCGCCTTCTCGACATCATCAGTGTCGTTTGGTGTCAAGTCCTTAAACTCAATGTTTTCCACTGGTGGTAAGTTCACAGGTTTTGGCTGTACCGGTTTATTCTGAGTAGACCCATAACTATACAAAAATGCACCGAAAAACACTAAAAAGGCACCAAATGAACCTGTAGCACTTAGTCTATTGTTGAAGAGCCACATACTGAGCAATAAACTTGTGAATTTTCTCAAGAGAAGCACCACGGAAACTGTTAATGCAGTGGTGTTCCCTGCAAGCATGTTTGCCCCACGGACACAGAAAAATTGTGTCAAGACATTTAGCACGAGGTAGACAACTTGCTTTGGGAATGTGAATCCCAAGATGTCAAATGTCTCTGGATACTCCATCAGTGCTTTGAATTCAGAAATGATCTTTGGAGATATAAAAATAAAGATTGGTAACCCAAATAAATGGGAATAGAAAACATTTTCTTGCCAATGTTTCCCATATCTCTTGTAAGTCTCTTCATTGTATAGCCCTAGTAGTGCCATAAGGATAGCGGCGAATAGTAGGACACCGATCCCGATGAAGAATAGGATATCGTCACCAATCATGGCAAAGAACCCCTGTGACACTTCTTCAACACCTTCCTCTCTTTTACTGAAAATGTTCTTATCCTTGTACAATGTAGTTATAATGGCACCAACGGTCAACAAAACGGCACTCAAGACTTGTGTCTTGTTATAGGTCTTCTTTGCAATCAACCACCCAATAATCATAACCACTGCAGTTCCTGAACTTCTAAAGATAATATGAATAGGTATGGAAATCTTGAATATGAAAACCGAGTTATTCAAAACACTGATTAGGAAAAACATAATGATAGTTAAGGACCATCTTTTCAATGGGACCTGGTTCTCTTTGATATAAAAAGGTGGTCTAGTCTTGTCAAAGAAATGGATATACCCTTCCAGCGCAATAAACAAGAATTGGGCAAATGTCACAATGTTCCCACTATCAGGATTAGTAGTGACGATTTTCTCTAGTGTAAAGACATTGGAACAACACCCGCCAAAGATGAGTCCGATGATGAGGAGCCAGTCCTTGATGGCGATCTGTGTGATGGCACTGATGTTGGAGTTCATTATTCCCTATAGAATATATGGTGATATAGTGGTTGGTAATGGATGACGCTGGTTAATTTTTATTTTATCGGACAATTGAAACGCGGTTGAAATTGAAAATTAAATTAATTGTGCGCTTCACGTGATTCGAACTGTAATAATCAAAGGCATCATTAAGTGTCTCAGAAGAAGACTTAAATATATTAATGGTGGTGATTGTATGGTGATTGTATGAGATCTTAGTGGTTGTTGGTGGTTATATATAGTATGGTGTCTACTGATGGTATCTACTGATGATTAATCTATAATATATCCAATTCAGTACATGTAACCATCTCTTGATACTATAATAATACTTGTATCAAGCTGGACATATAATTAATTAGAGATGGATATCAACTGGAAAGTTTTACATACAGAGAATATTCTATCGGTCATAAGATGCATGTATAAATGGTTAACCATGAAGTGTATCTTTAAACATTCACATCACCATAAAGACTATTGCACAAGGACCACTCCAACAGTAATAAATCAACTATACCTCAATCCTTCTTCTCAACACCCTCGTTAAACATTGGCAAATACGCACCACCACCATTCCTCTTCCTACTACTTCTCACCTTCTTCACCACAAACCACATAGCCAACCCCACCACAATCACTCCGAAATACCCCTTGGTCCCATACTGATGCACATAGTCCATCCATTTCAAAACACCACCATACGGACTGTTAATCAAGTGTCCCACCAATTTATTATTTCCCTTGGAGTACTTGTTCAAAATGGTGAGTGTCTCCGTCAGTGAGATTAATGGTGTTATGTATTCGTAGTGTTGATAAATGATTAGTGAGTCCATGTCTTCACTGTTTGTTGGTGAGTGTAGTTTGAAAGAGTGGAGTAATTCAGGATACGTCTCGGTGTTGACGTAGTAATAGTGCTGTTTTGGTTGTGGGAATTGATGGATCTCCTGTGCCAGTGTTTTAATCTGTGATTTGATGTCTGATTGTTTATCAGCCTTATCATATTTCACCTGACGTTGTTTGACCAGTGATTTGTATGACATATTGGACTTGATTTCTTCAAATTCATGAATCAATGCCACATAGGGGCCCAATGTATGGTATTGAGACGTTGTCACTGGTAAGATCACGACTTGTTCCACTATGGACAGTTCCATCACTTGTTCAATATTCTTTGGTGTCAATTCGGTAATGACCCCAGAGGACATTGTCTCCTCGACAAATTGTGATAGTTTAGCCACATCTCTTGAATCCATTGGACCAAAACTTTGGAAAACGGAGGAGAGTAACGAATGTTCATGGAATGATACCAGTGTGGGGAATGATGTCTGTGTATTGATTTGGAATTTGTGTTCGTCAAATGAATATTTTTCCCTGTCAGGCCTAATGGTGTTTATGGCTTTAATCAAGTTTTTATGTTGGAATTCTAATAATTTCATCACTTTCTCAGTATCATTTGATAAATAAAACTCTAGATGAGGGTATTGCATGATTTTAGGCACTAAATGGTCCAATACTTGGAAATCCTCCTTCGTTGTTAATTGCTCATCATACAAATAGATCAAATAATTTGTTAGTGCACCTTTTTCAGGCAACGAATCGAAATTTGTCAATTGTGTCTTGATCTTAGATTCCAACAATTGTAATGAATCAATATGCTGCTTTTGAGAAACTTGTACCGCTTGTCTTGTGAAATCCACAACGTCTCTAACTTCCAATGGACCGTTGTATTCAACTAGTTGTGCCCCGCCAGGTATGATGAACCTGAGCTGTGGTGTGAAATCACTAGAGTCAATACCCAATTCTTTACAAATCTGCTTGTTTGTTGCACAATTGAAATGGCCCGATTTGATATTATCACCGGATAACTGATTCGAAATGATGGCAAATGATCTTTGGAATTCCAAGCATTCTTCATAATATTGTGAATTCTCAAATACTCTCCAATTCAAATCGTTCAAATCAATCAAATTCCCACTTGGCCATATCGAGATAAGCCATGCCTCCTGTTGAGGTTCACTCATCAATTTAATCATATTCATCGTATCAATCATTTCACTCTTGCTCTCGATCTTTAGCTTGTTTTTACCGAAATCCAATGACGAGTCAATCATGAATTTCACGAGGTTTTCCTCTGTTCTTTTCCAACCACGAGGGAAATCCTTGATGTAGCCCTCTTGATCATATAGTCTCAAAGTTGGGTACGCCATGATCTGTTGGTCGTTACATAGGTCACCTTGCTCGACACAGTTTACCTGGTGCATCTTGATTTGGTATTTCTCCGAGTCTTTTGCGAAATTGGCTAGTGTTGATTCCCATGTTGGTTCGAAATCCATACAGTGATGACAATATGGACTGAAGAACTCGACTAGTGATAAGGAGGAGTCATAGAGTGTTTTTTTGAAGTTGTCGCGTGTGAGCGATGGTGGTAGTTCAGCCAAGGTTGCTGTGATCAATAGTGACAAAGTAACTAGATTGACCATTGTTGTTGATGTTGATATGTATTATATTGATAACAAAGCTCATGAGACAATAACATGATACGTATTATAATATGTACAATTGAACTTTGATTGTTTGTCAATTGCGTCACGTGTTCAGTCACGTGCATGTGAACCCCTCTCCACGTGACATCACTTCTTATGCACTTTCCCTTTTGGGAAATAATATTTTTACAGTTGGGTACGCACATCTTCAGTTTCACGGCCGAGTTGAAACTCTAAAATTAGATTCTAGATTTGACTTTTCAATTTGATTAACATGTGAAGTTTAAGCAGTGAGAGCGAAAGCTTAGATGAACTACAACAACAATATAGTAGAAGAACAATATTATAGAACACAGTAGAACAAACTAGTAATACTACTGATAATAATAATAATGACCACTATATCAGTCCACTCGTGACTTCTTCTAAAAGTCTGAGTGACTGACTCTGGCGCTTGTGAGATTGTGACTGACTAGGGCTTCAACTGTAAGAATGCTCGCCTGTGATTGGCTGAGAACGCCTCGCAAACCCCGCGTGTTACCCGCTTTGGAATTGCTGCGATGCTCGTAAATTTTGAACAATGCGCTTTGTTTGCCAGATAAAAAATACACTTTAACTTTAAACAACAGACATGAAAGCTTTCACTTTCAACAAAGGATTAAAAGCACCATCAACAACATCAACAACAGCCAGCAAAAGGTATAGGCAAAGGGCTTGTACACAGCATCTTATACTCGTACCACATACCAATACCACACAAGACTATCACAGCCACACAAGCAACCACAGCTCAGCACACCCAGACACACACACACGCCCCCTACGCTGAAAGTATCCTGATCTCAGGGTAGCAACAACCAACAACATCAACATCAACAACCAGAGCCATGTCCACCCAGAAGATAAACCCAACCTATGTCGGGTACATAGGCTCCACCAAGGACGCCCTCCTCATCATCCAGGCGTGTCTCAACAACCAGCTCCTCACCGTCCCTAGAAGACCTCACGACAGAGAACGCTCCAGTCTCATCTCCAGCGGCAACGTCTTTGTCTTTATTGAAGAACGATCAGGCATCAAGAGATGGACAGATGGCGTAGCATGGTCGCCATCGCGTATCCTGGGACGCTTCCTGGTGTACAGAGAGCTGGATCGTCAAGCGCTCAACAATAAGGACAAGTCCAAGTACAACGACAAGAAGAAGATCCGCAAGAAGTCTACAGAGGGAAACCTGAAGATTGAAGAGTTGCCATTGCCTCCAACAGCACCAAGCTCATCTTCGTCCTCGAGTAATACCACAGTGGCAAACAGATCCCTTGTGGGATCTCTAGTGACCTCCTACGCTTTTAAAGAGTATGGCCTGATTAAAAAGACACTCAGCTTAACAATCCATAAAGTGGACCTGACAACGCATCAAACCATACAGGAAACAATCCATCTCGTTAGCTATTACTCTGCAGAGGATGTGCTCAATGGGAAATTGCAACGTCCAGTCGATAGCTCCACATTAAACAAGATCCAACTATCAAATGAATTATGGACCGCTGTCAAGGAGTCATCACTAGGTGGGAAAATACCAATCGAAGACGAGGCATTTTATTTCATGGACCAATCAAATCCAAATGCTATCGCACTTGGTTTCAATCCGGCAATCCATTTACAACCACAGTATCAACAAAATAAACAATCTGCCACTACTACAAATACTGGAGTGAACTCTGCACTGAATTTCTCACTACCACCACCGTTATCAGATCCACAACAACAACAGCAGCAGCAGCAACAACAACAACAACCGGGATCTGCTATGGAATTACAAAACGTTCCATTATTTTATCAATACCCAAGATATTCACCTTCCATTTCATACCCATCCCAATTACAACAAATGCCACCAGCTCCAAATCCAAACCCACCAATGCGTCGTCATACAACACAGGCTTCCGCGTCACCTTCTTCACCACATCAACAACATCAACAACAAGCCGGTCCTCAAAGCCATCATCATTCCCTCTCGGCCTCCTCAGTCTCGTTTAATAAAGAATTATCGCCAATGATCAAGAGCGAAGTCAACTATAACACAATCCCATCATTCCCATCTACTACAACATCCCACCAACTTTCTCAACAATTACCAAGAGACCAACAACCAACAACCGCCTCCTCAGCCACTACCACCTCTACAAACCCACAATATTACCCACCAACACCATCAACAATGTTCCCACAATCCCAATCCACAACCTCAACAACCTCACAACAACCGCAATACTCAACACCAACCACTGCCTCCACCCAGTTCATCCCACAACAAGGTGTCGCCGCGATGCCATTCAGTATGTTTGCTCAGCAACAACAACAACAACAACAACAGCCTCCTCCTCCAGGAGCGGTCCCAGGAGTGGTCCCTGGAACAAATCCGACTCAGGGCCAGCCTATTGCTGGGAGATGGTTTGGGTATGATGAGAATGGGTACGTTGGGTATCAGTTTCAGAATCATTAAGAACCTCGAACCTACAATGAATTAAAAAAATCTCTAATGCTTGATTCTTTTTTTGCTTTGTGTGCGTGTCCACTGGGTTATTGTCCTCTTATTCTCTTATTCAATTTTACTTCTCTATTAAATTGACTCGTTTTTCACAATTTTACCTCTTGTTACTTATTATACTCCAATTTTGATTCACTTCTGGGATCTCTCCATATATATCATTGTATGTGGGGTTCCCAATATTTGTTATATATATATCTCTTTATTATGTTGTATATGGGTTTTCTATCTTCTCTTTTATCTCTCTTTCCCCTTTCTATATATCTTTTAATCATATGGTACCTTATAGTGTGTTTTATCTGAAACAACAACCCGTCAATGCTGTATCTAGTTGTAAAATTCCATGCTCTCATTAATTACATCTATATATACATGTTCTATTTATATGACATTAACCCAAAATGCAGATTTAATGCTCACGATTCCAAATCTGTTCACAATCCTTATCAAGCTTCTCCCTATACAACTTGCCCTTTTCACCAAATTTTCTAAGGATCTTGATATACATCGCAATTCGGTCTTCATCATCATTATCACCATTCCCACCTTTAATCCCATCGGCAAGCATACTGATCCGTTCGTTAAGTGCATTGATCATACCTTGTTGATGAGGATTCTTGATTTTACCCTTGAGGTTTTGGATCTTGATCGTGCTTGTCCATTTATCATCCACTGAACGAGGTGTAACATGTTTGTTCTGCGGAGCAGTACCGTTCAATCTATGATGGATGGAGACTTTGAAACCGACACAATCCCTTGTTGTTTCCCAATTGAGATCTCTCAATTTTTGAATATGCATCCTTAATTCTTTTTGCTTATCAGCACCATCAATCAATTGACTTGGTTTGTAACCTGCAGATTGGATTTGGTCAACTTGTTCCAGTGTCACTGGAGCAGCGTATATGAACAATGTTGCAGGGCCTTCCGCATGACGACGTTCTTTTTCAGCTTGTGTTTTGAAAACTAGTCTGAATGATTGTCCATCTGGGAAAACTTCTTTAGTTAATTTATGCATAATGGTGTTCATTATTTGCATCGACAGGCCAAACTCTTCATCTGCTAATTTATTTGCCACAGCTTCGACATCATCTTCAAATGAAGGATTTTGCAAGAAATTGCGAGGTTTATCAAATTCTTTGAGTTTCACGATATTATGCCCATGTAATAACTTGTTCATCTTTTGTTGTGACAAGTATTCGAACCCAAACATTCTATCGATATTATGGTATGCGACGAAAATACCATCCATATTACCAATTTTGGCCTGTAACGAGTATTTCAACAATGTGGCTCTACTCAATTCGTACAATTCTCTTTCAAATGATTCATAAACGCCTGTTTGCTTTGTGATTTCATAACCTGTCACTTCACGTTCATTTGCAGCGATATCATGTCTCACAGCACATACTGCTCTAGTTTTCAAATCAAATGTACCTGTTCCTGGTAATCTATCATCCTGTGCATCTAATTGTGATCTTAGAAGGAAATCACCCATGACGGCATAATGATAACTGTTCTTCTCCACCGGTGGGACCGAGCCATGGTTTCCTAATTTATATTGTTCAAACTCCTCCGGTGTGGCAGTTAAGAATTTTTCCAAAACATGTCCCAACCTGGAAAGGATAATCTCTGTATCTGCAGATTTGTCCGAGTCAATGGCATATTTGCCCTTCTCGATATTTCTCACAATGACAGAAGCTGCTAATTTAGCACCTCTTGTTGGATAAGCATATTCTTCGGATGTATGAACTTTAGTGAAATCACCCAAGTAAATCGGTCTAAAATTTGAAATGAAATAATGTAGTTGTGATAATAGACCAGTCATTGACGAAGTGGAACTGTAATATCTCAATTTGAATTTTTTGGCAATTTCCAACATTTTGGCATCTTTAGCAGATGGGATATATTTGGGGATGGAGTCGAAATTGAACTCATCAACATTGATAATTTTCTGTAAATATGGATCAAAATTGAAAACTTTGGATCTTGGATCCTGCAAGAAATGAGCACCAGGTGAGAATAGCACTCTACTTAGTTTATGTTCCAATTTGGGGACTTCCACCACTTCACCTCCTGGTTTGATTGGTTGATAGATCATTTCATCACCATCGTAATGTATATATCTCGCATCGTAGCCCAGGTCAAGTTTACGTTTTTCTTTTAGTGTTAGATCTTGTGAAGGAGGTTTTGAGAGTTTGCCTTTAGCCTTGTGCTCATTCACTATCCTTAGTGCTTCAAGATAAGTTAGTTCGTGCGATGATTTTGGTCTATGAGGTTGTGATGAGGACGAGGATGATGATGATGCTGATTTTGATCTATGAGATTGTGATGCTGGTGCAGGTGCCGGTGCTGGTGCTGATTTTGATGGAATTGATGAGACTGGTTTGAAACAGCTAGGGAAACCGCTAGATCCCGTATTGTTGTTACTACCAGTCGAGGATATCCTCTTCCCTGTGTCTTGTAGAAAGTCTCTAGTTTCGTGTAGGGATTGTGGTGATGCCCTTGATGTATCACCATGATTGTTGTCAGAGTATGGGTCAAGCGGGCGGCTGCTGGTTGTAGATGAGTATCGTACAGCACTCCGACATGTACGGTACAGCAGCACATTGTTTGGCTTGACGTATATGCTCATTATGGTCTGAACCTCTGGTGCTACTGGTCAGAATATATAAAGAAGTCTTGCGTACTTTATTACGTATGGTTAATACCATACTCATCGCATAAGTAAATTTTCAGGTACCTGAGTTCCGACCACATCACATGCATTTCACGTGACTGCTTGTAAATATCAATCCGAGGGTCTCTTGACACCTCGATTTCAATTTTCGCGATTTCCGATTTCCAATTTCCAGGCTCCAGCCACTCAAATTAAATAGCGTCTTCAAATTTGAAATCTGAAATTTATTATGACAAGACATTTAAGCTTATTTGGACCTCAAAGGTGAGCAGCTTACGAGGGTAATCACTGAGGAATTGTATACATGAGCCTCTGTGTCTAGTAGTCTAGACTCTAACAGAAGGCTCTAGTCCCTAACGTCCATAGTATTACTATTGTCACCTGGTGGCAATTGCCCCGGATTTCGGTGCCTTTATTTTGTCAAGAGTCTATACCGGTGTGTCCCGGAACAAGTTTCCGCTGCCGGTTTCGCGAATTGTTGAGCTGATCAAATTGATAATTTCTAATTTGCTGAGTGTGTTTTTTATACATTTCAACTCACAACACTCAGCTAGACAACCAGAACCCCCTGGAAACACACTCTTGCGGTATTGCTATCACTGAAAAAAGCACACAAGGCACAGCGCTACGACTGCTAGATCCACAGACTCTTTCCAGCGGGCTTCAAATCACTTCAGTAGCCATTTCTAGAGCGAGGTGTAAAAAATTCAGTCCAGGAGGAGAAATTACACCCGTTTTCTACAAAAGACAGGGAAAAAGGCTCTGCCAATACAACAAAGAAGAAGAAGAAACAGTTACAACATAAAGAACATAAAAATAAGGCAAAGACCACTATCTCTCATATTCCCATACTAAGCATCAAACTCAGTGTCACAAAGATGAGTGCTGCAAATTCTCCCGCTTCCAATATCGCACCATCACCAATGGCATCCATGGCTTCTTCTTCATCAGCACCTGCCATCACACCAAAACCAACAAATGGTCAACCGATCGCTAAAATCGTTACATCTAAGGAGTGGGTCCTGCCTCCAAGACCAAAGCCTGGTAGAAAACCTAGTGCCGATACACCTGCTACCAAGCGAAAGGCTCAAAACAGAGCTGCTCAACGGGCTTTCAGAGAGAGAAGAGCTACAAGAGTGGCAGAACTAGAAGAGAAACTAGGTGAAGTGGAGAAGGAAAAGGAAGTTAATGAACTCAACTTGAAGAATATAATCAATAAGTTGCAAATGGAAAACAAGTATCTGTTGAAAACCCTTAACGATATGAAGGCTGATTTCACCAGTTTCAAACAATCATTCTCTGCACAAGCTCAACAGCAACAGCAACAGCAGCAGCAGTCACAAAGTATAAACAACAGCTCAAACCATTCATCGCCTGCTGTTTACTCAAATGGCACTGTTAATGCTCCATCTCCTTTAACTTTCTTCAAACCTTCTGCTGCTGGCACACCACCGGCTCAACCAAAACCATTTGTCCAGCAACAACAATATCAACAGCCTCAACAGCAGACATACCAACAAACATTCCCGCAATCCTTTCGCAGACCTTCACAAGCCATCTCCCCAGCTGTCAGCGCACCATCTCCTCATACCCCTTTGACTTCATCTTCGCGCACTCCATCAACATCTAAGACATCAATCTCTTCAGCTATCAACAATAATGAAAACTTCGACTGTGGTGTTTGTATCAAGGATGATTGTATTTGTGCCGAAGTTGGTATCAGACCACCAAGAGACCAACAACAGATCCAAGTAGCCAAGACATTACAACAGATTGAATCCATCAAACCAATGGCACCTGTCTCTCTAAAGAGAAAACAAGATCCAGTAGAAGTGGATTACACTGCCAAATTTGCCAAAACAGCTCTAAATGGCAAAAAACCAATGCCAAAGTTGAAAAAATTCAAAAGGGCAGTAACTGCTGCTCTAGCACCTCAACAACAACAGCAACCTGCTAATCCAGCTGTTTTTGATAACAACAGTTTTGAATCCCCGATGGAACAATGTGGATTCTGCTCTGATGATTCACCATGTGTGTGTCGTGAGGCTGCTAAGGAAGCTGCATCTGCCATTGCAGAACTACAAAACCATCATCATCAAAGAAGAGAATCGACACTTCCACCACTTCGTTCCACTGCATCTTCACATAAGCTACCAGCTCTCCATCCGGGTCCCACAGTGGAGATCAGCGAAGTGCACAGATCAAGCATTTCCACACCAAAGGCAGAATCAACCATTGATGAGTCAAAAAATCAATTAGGTGATGTTACCAATCAGCAACAACAGCAACAACAGAGTGGAGGAGGTTGTACTGGGAATCCAGGTACATGTACACAATGTCAACTAGATCCAATGTCTACATTGTTTTGTACCACGATTGCCAGTAAAGCTGAAGAAGAAACTGAACAACAACAAGCACAAGCACAAACACAGCAGCAGCAGCAGCAGCACCAGCAACAAAGATCTAATATGGACCTACGTCAAAAACCAGTGAGTCCACCATTATCCAACGTTTCTTCAAAAGTCTCATCACCTGTAACATTATCCTCTACTCAAGATGAAGAACTAAACTCATTGATTAACTCATCATCCACACCATCATCATCACAACTACTACAGAAACAAGGCACAGCCACATCCACAGTGGCGACACCTTCTTCCTCTTCAGGGCTAACCGATACACAAAAGGGTATCTTCATTCCAGCTTCAGATGCTTATAAGACATTAAGTCGTCATAAAGGCTTCAATTCTGTGAATTTCAGTACTCTAGTGGGGAAATTAACCACCAGGGGAACACAGGTTGAAGTGCAGAGTGTTGCTGATGTCTTGAGAGAGTTGGATAGAAGATTGTATAACTAGTGGGCTGGAGCCCTGATATGTCTATGTGTTTCGATTTTTCTTACTAAATTTTCAGTTCTGAACGTGTTCATATGTTCATTTATTTACAAGTATATTCACTTCAAGATTCCCTCAAGTTATATAGTATAAGGTTAGTTACGTTTTTCTTTTATTTAATATAGTCCAATTATAGGTATTCCAATACAAATTAGAAGTACATGCATTTGAACAAAGTCTACGGTATATGTAAGATATAGTGTGGAGTAAGGTATTTATAAATATTTATAGTATGACTTTTTAATGAAGTGAAGAGATGTATAAGCTTGTCAGCTGTTCAAGCAACAACGGCAATGGCTGAAGAGGCAACAAAAGCGACAACTAAAGCACCACCAAAGTTTTCCAAAACGTGGAACAAGGCATTGAAAACAGTTGGCACTCTAACCATGGCACCAGCACCTCTTGACGAAGATGAAGAGGATGAAGCACGAGCAGCACCGGATGAAGATGAAGCAGCAACACTTGATGAGGCAGCACCAGATGAAGATGAGGCAGCGGCACCAGAAGATGAGCCTGAGGCAGAAGCAGAGGCAGATGAAGAAGAATCAGAATCAGCTTCATCATCACACACGTACTGAGTGTTACCGGCATCAGTACCTAATGGGGTACCAGCACCTTTGGTGAAGTAGGCAGAAGCGGCAGATGGCATGTCTGGCAAAGTGTTGTTAGCCTCCCAAGTCCCCTTTTCATAAGATGGACAAGTGGAATGGTTGTTAGATTTGGAGTAACCACCATTACCAGCTGGGTTTGAAGTAGAGTTGAATTGATTTTTCAAATTGGTGAAATCAGCCAATTCAGTAACGTTATCACCATTGATCTTGACTAGACCATAGTTATTAGCCTCTTGAGAGTATTCATAGACCAACCCACCGGAGAAGACAGAGGACATTTGTGTAGAGTAGATGGCTTTAACTTCGGTGAATGGTCTTGAAGTGGCAACTTCATTACAACCGTATTCAGAAAGGAAGATTGGAATGGAGTAACCGGTGTACATGTTGACTTTAGTTCTGTAACCTGAGGTAACGTAGGATGATTGACCACACCATGAGTAATCGTTAACACCAAACATATCGATTCTAGCATCGGCATCATCACCACAGTTGAAGTATTGAGCGGCTAATAAACGGTTTGAAGCGACATCAGCAGCGGAGTAACCAACTGGGATGGCTCTGTATGATCTGGCTTTAATATATTTCTTCATATCTCTAACAACGGCTTTAACATAAGTGGCTGATTCAGTGGTGTTTTCAGAGTTGATAACTTCGTTACCGGCAAAGAACCCCAAGACGTTATCATATTTGGCAAATTCATCAATGGTGGCAAAGACGTTTTGTAAATAGTCAGCGTTATATGAACATTTTGGATGGGATCTAGAGATGGAGACCTCTGGGGTGTTGACATCCAAGATCAAATAGATCCCGGCATCATCCAGGGCTTCCATACAGGCATCGTGACTTTGAGAGTTATCGATAGAATAAACTCTGATGGTGTTGATACCTAATTCTTCGAATTTCTTGATATCTCTCTTACAGATGGATTCATCTGCTAAAGGGTCAGTCAAATTGGAGGACCCACCTGGTTGGTAATCGACACCTCTGATGTAGAAACGTTCACCGGAGGCTGTGTTCCAAAAGGCATTACCGGTGATGTTGATAGCTGGCAGGGCAGCAGAGACTAATGAAGTTGCAAATGAGAGAGCGGCAACGGTGGAGAATCTCATGATTGTTGCTTTATTGTGTTATATGCTTTTGTTGTGGTGGGTTTGTTCTTGGGTTGCTATTGTCTGGACTTGTTCTTGTGTGGAATGATGGACAGATCAAGTCTATAAAGGGAAGTAGCGAAGGACCTTGTGAGTAGTTGACAGCTGGCAGTAGAGACAAGCGAAGGAAAGTTCCCACAGGGTATTTGATGGTAGAAACGAAGGTGGAGTTGTCTAACAAGCAAAGAAAATATTTAATATTCTGGATTTCCAAGCTTTATCTGTTCCATATTCCAAATCATTCCCGGCTAATTTTTTTTTATTTTTTTTCCAAATTTCAAAACAAAAAATTCCTGCTGCCAAAACAACGCGTGTCGCGATAAGCGGCTAAAACAGGCGGTCCGGGACACAAATTGCAAACATCTGAAACACTTCAAACTGAAACTTTAATTCGCAGTACCTAATTTAATTACAGTTTGAGGTGTAGATAGAGTTAACTTGTAACTGATCAATAAGATAACAGAGTGTAGTATCAGATTGTGTAGCACAGTGAAACATGGTCTCTTTGGTAAGGATATGGCTTGATCCTACGACCAACGCGTGGAACTTCGAAGTTCGAATTGATCGTGTCGTGCAGTGCAGAAAGAGAAACCACGGCAACGGGAGGGTCCTTGCAAATTGTTAGAGCAGCCAAAGTGTACCTGAATTTCTGAACACTGAAGTTTGATGCTTGACGAAACGACTAAAGTGGATTCCTAGTAATGGACGAAGTGAGAACTGAAACTTGTTAGGGCATCCATTAGTACGGAATTGTATCACTATTATGATGCCTATCTGTTTGTATATCCAATTGGCCCTGTCATCTGTCAACTCGCAAATCTTACCGGCGATTGAGGAAGGGATCACTATACAAAACATTCTTTATTAACATTCATTGATCTACACTTGTTCTGGTAGACTCTGATTATCTATGACCTCTTTAATGTGTCTCAATCAAATAGCTTGTATAGCGGAAAAGTTGCTCTTCATCAGCTATAGTCGACAACCTCATACACCCTTTTATTGTCATATAGCACAAACTTTATAGCTAAAGATGGAGCCTGAAGCAAACAGAGACACCGAACATGTGGACGACATGGCTCAAGCGTGGATCCGTACCGCATCTGACAACTTCAATGAGCTGAAAGTAGCAGCTGAAGCAGAGCAATGGGGAACTTTTGCACGGATTTATAAACGCAATTACCATATTTTCCTCGAGGAAGTGCTGGACCATCTCAATGAACTAGAGAATCGTACAGATGTCACTCGAGATGAATGGAAACTGTTTGCAACTCAACTAATGACTAGGTATGATGTCCAATTGAGCTTTAGCGAGATATTTTGTGGTCCTGAGGTGAGCATAGAGTCACAACAAATAATGTTTGATTCAATCTCTAAGTTTATGATGCTTTCACCTAAATTACCCACTTTTTTCAATAATGCCATGGATGAAATCTATGGTGATGAGGATCCTTCAAATATCAAGAAGTTGAACAAATGGTTGATGACTTATCATGTTAATCACTGTGGTCGGGAATTCGCCCTGGTGAAGATTAGGGTCATTCAACACATTGCACTTGCCATGGGGATTGAGCCCAGTGATGATGATATTAATGACTATGTGGATGTTGGATCTCCTCGTCCGCAAACAAATAGAGACCTCACTAGTACGTTTGGATATATGTGCTTCGAAGATCCAGTCCAGGTATTAAGACCTACTCATTTTCAAAATGCGGTGGACACCCATTGTACTTTATTGAGACATTTGCTTGTTCACAGGTCAAGTGTGAAAGAGGTGTATCATATGATTCCTCATAACGTGGTCATCATGGCAGCTTATCTCAGAGCTGATACCGATTACCAGTATGATTCACAAAAGACGATTCGAGAACTGGTAATACTTACTGCAGTGGGGTTTTTGAACCAAATGACTCTAAAGCATATCAGGTACAGACCGGATAGAAGTTTGGGTGTTTGCAAAAACGTGCCTTCAGATACAATACCAGAAGACGAGACATTGTACGAGGTGCTGCCAACTTTAGTTATCAGCCGCTTTGAACTTAATAACTGTGAGTATCATGTGGTTGTGAACATCGTCACAGAGCTCACTTTTGACAAAAGCCAAAATAATATGTCAATTCATAACCCATTGAATGATAATATAACCGATGTTATTTACGAAATGGCATTGTGTTCATCCGAGTATGCGATAATTACAGATGGGACAACAAATATTCAGGTCCATATTGATTGGGATAAGTTCACCACAAAGAAAACATATATTGATGGTGAAGTGGTGAACATTATACAAGACGGAGTAAGCTTCAAAACCACCGAAAGTTGTGCTACAACTTGGAATAACCTGCTGATCAATTTGATAGAGTGCAACCCTAAGATACCGTATAAGCAGTTGGGTATCCATAGGCGTAATCTTCCAGCAAGACAAACTCGAATACTGCAAAAATTGGGATTGGAGCAGAATGAAGCTATTGAGTCATTGAGACATCACAAAATTGGAGAGCAAGAACAAGGTAATACGGCTTCTACTTAGTATTAGTGATTAACATCAGCTTTCAAGATTGTCCATATGAATACTGAATCGTGCAGGAAATCCATAGATTCTCACGGCTTCGTCAACCACGTCAAATGGCAAAAGGATGGTTCTGAATACAATTCTCGAAGTTAAGGACAACTTGAATCTATGTGGTCTAAATTACACCCTTGCAAGCATCCATTTCACTACTCAGGTATTTCATCAATTGTTATTCTCAAGTTCCAATTATGGCATAGTAACAGACGGCATTAACCATTTTGAAATTATGGTAGATTGGGACTCAATCCAATTCGATGATCCTACAGATATAGAAAACCGAAAAGTTTCACGCATCATCAATGGTGTCACTATGCAGCGCTCCTTTAACAATTCGGAGCTATGGCACCGCCTATTGTTATACTTTTGGTTCAATTACAGCCTTCAATAAAGAAGGAAGAGGGGGTTGACTCTAATGTATTCAACGAAGACTTTTTTCTTATTTTGCACAACCTTCAAATTGTGAAAGAGTGATCAAACGAAACAAATAAATTCCAATATTCTTTCATCGTGCTCATTAAATACATGATATTGCTTCCTTATAAGATCTTTACTGTGCAACAAGAGAAACAGGTCCAAATATCCTTTCGTATATATATGTAAGTATAACTTGGACACTATAGGGTGTCATGTGATACTTTTTCATTGGCATCAACAAACTCATCAACCCCAGCCTTCACACTCATAGAGGCAGCAGTAGCAGTTTCTTTCTCTTCCTCATTCTTCAAGATAACTTCATCAAGTTCATCCATATCATCTTTCAAAGATGCCACAGGTGTCACTTCTTCACTAATGGTATTGGCTAGGGATTCGGTAGCAGTTCCAAAATCAGTACGATCCTCAGAGACAAGCGACTTTACAGAGGCATCGGTATTTAATTCCACTTTAGACTTTAGAGATTTCACAGATGTTGCTTCATCGTTATTATCTGATTCATATCCGGACTCTTCATTTTGGAAATCTTGGGAATTTGTGCTTAGTTCCTGTACACTGTTTAGTGTATTTGTAATTGAGGAGGATAATGATGCGGAGTCTAATGGTTTAGAGATGACTTCAGCTGTGGAATCGGACTCTTGCTCAACAGCTTGACTGATCAATTCAGATTCTTCATTTGGTTTGGTTTTCGTTATGTTGGTAACAGCATCATCAGAAACAACTTCAACATACTCATCATCAACAGGTTTAACATCTCTACTCAGACTTTCTTTTGGCTCAACTTTCTGTCCATATTGGATACCACTATCTGACTTCAACCCACTTGACCAAATATCAACAACTTTAATCACTCTATGATCTGGAATCTCCACTTTCTCCACTTTAGTTGTTCTCTTACCTCTTGGACCCTTGGCTCTTGATCTTCTAGCATCAGTTTTGACTTCCCTTGTTGAAGATCCTTCGTCGCCATTATCGTTTCTAGTAGTTTCATTTGACTCTTCGTCATTGTTTGATTCAGACTCTGTATCTTTTGTCAACTGCGAAGGAATAGCTGCACCAGGTCTTGCCATACCAGGTAATGCAAACAATCCATTCAAGTTTTGTTTAAACTGTGATCTGTTCACCGAGCCACTAGACCCCGATCTCTCATTTGAAGGTCTTGCCAGTGTTGGTGCTTCTTGTGATTTGGATTGCTCTTCTTGGTTTCTTCTAAGCATTTCTTGGAAGGCAGCAATTTTACTCGATGGTTTCTTTGGCACTGGAGGTGGTGCTTTGTTCACTTTAGGTGAAATAGGAGAGTCATTTCCAGAGTACAGATCGACAATTCCGTTATCATATGGCTTTGTAGTACCGACGGTCAGCTTCTTTGGACGTTGTGGAATGGCTGGTGTACTGCTACTCTCATTTGATGAGTCAGAAGTTTTTGTACTTCTGGTAGGACGTTTAGGTATGATTGGAATTTGTGAAGCAGAATTTTCAGCTGGTGATTCTTCCGCTTTATGAGCGTCATGTACTGATTTCTCGATTTCTTCAACAGCTTTAGCTTCTTTGATAATGTCGTTTTCATCTTTCACATCCCTAGATTCAACATCGTCGTCTTTGGCCAAAGCAGATTTGATAATCATTGGTTCAACAATACTCTTTGTGGTGGAATCATCGAGAGGTTCAATATCTTCTGAGCTTTCAGAAATAATCCCCTTGATGGAAACCTCAACCTTTTCTGCAACAGATGTAGTAATATCATCCGGTTGTGTAGCTTCGTAGTCAGTTTCAACCTTTTCAGCAGATTTGGTAGTAGGACGATGTGGTACAATTGGTGTGGTATTAACTCCAGCTTGAATCTCTTCTTCGTTCTCTTCAGACTTCTCATCTTCGTCCCCTAGTGGTGAAGCTGTTGCTTTGGTAGGACGAGTAGGAATAACTGGTGTTTCTTCCTTAGTTTTATCACTGTCTTCAATAACACTTGATTTTGTAGGACGAGCAGGAATTGATGGATATTCATCTTTGACATCGTCTTTGGCTTTACCAATACTAGCCAGATCATCACTACTATCCAATTGAGCGGCATTTTTCGTTGGACGAGATGGAATAACAGGTGTGACATCTTCATCATCTTTCGAAATTTCCTGCTTGGTGTCCTCATCTTGTTCAACTTGTTCGGCTTTCAAAGTGCCTGAGAAAGGTTCAGTCACCTCCTCTTCCACTGTCTTCTCCTTGATGGACTCTTGTTCAACAGACGACTGTGCTCCTGCTCTTTTCAATGGACGCTGTGGCACAATAGGGGTATTACCGGTACTCGATTCGCTGTCTTGATCATCTTTACTATTTGAACCACTTAAAATCCCACCAATGATTGGGACTTTCTCAATTGTATCCTTAATCTTTCCGGTAACTGATTCAGTAGTTGATTCAATCTCTGATGGCGATGTTTCAGTGTGATGCTTATTTGGACGTGGTGGGATTTTAGGATTAGATTCAGCTTGATCCGCAATCTTGTTTGGTCTTTGAGGGATGACTGGCATGGATTCAGTTGATTCAGACGAGAGTTTTTTTGATGGTCTTTGAGGCACTATAGGAATTGCCTGAGCTTGTGGTGAGCTTGTAGTTTCATTTGTTGATGTTGTTGTCTTGTGTTTTGGACGTGGAGGGATTGATGGAATGGATTCTTCACTCAATTGAGCGGCTTCCTTCTTGATTTGTTCAAGTTCATCAGTGATATTCTCCTTACTATGGATCACAGGACTTTCTTCCTCAGCAGACATTGTAACTATCGTTGATTGGTGAAGCGCTCTGGATTTTGCTGTTTCCATGTCAAGTTTCAAGTGCCAGATCACAGTATTTTGTTTTCAGATTTCACAACCTGGAGATAAAAATCGAGACTTTACTAGTATAACAAATATAGCTCAATTCTACAGAAATACTATCAAGACAAGACATCCATTAGATTATTGAGAATGACGTAGATTATTCTTCTAAAGGGTATAAAAGCAATTAATAGAAGACTTTCCGCTTAAGCACCGTAGTTCAATCTGAAGATATCGTTGTAGACGTAGTAAGAGCTTCCATCTGGGATCAAGTGGAAGACTTGGGAGTAACGCTGTGGGTTTTGTTCTTCGTCAACTAACAATTCACCAGTGACAAGGACCAAGACGTCACCAGCTGGAGAAGCTGGTTGGGCATCCAAAGTGGTGATTCTGTGACCAACTTTTTGGAATGGTAAAGAGGTCAATTTTTCAACAATGTCCTTGGCACCTTGAACTTGGGAGGTTTCAAAAGTCAACATGGATTGATCTCTCTAATACTGAGTTAGCATGTGTGTGTCTTCATGGTTCTGTTTGATTTGTACTTACGTATAAGTTACCCAATTGGGATCTGTCAGAGTCGAATTGGTTGTAGTAGAATTCAGTGAATTGTTCTGAATGAATGGTTAGTGGCTGTTCAAATATACTTGTGGAAGATCATGCAATGGAACATACGAGCTAAGGTGGTGAAATCGACTAGTTCATTGTTAGTAACAGTACCATAGCAAAGGGAGTATACGTTGAATTCAGTTAGACCCTATATTAGGTCAAAGACTCAGTGATCAAATTCCAATGAGTGTATCCCTCACACTGAATTGAACCATTAAGAATTGACACATACCAGACATTGTGATAGTTGTTGATGAATGAGTAAATCAATACAGTTCGTTCTCTATCGTTCTATGGAAGCCTTTAATTTTTGTAGGTAATGAAAATAAACAAAAAGTCAATACGAGGATTCCAGTGGCGGGTAACTACTTTTTAGTCACGTGACGTGTCACATGCCGTGATCCTACCCAAAACGGCAACTCCTTTTTTCGGGGATTTATCTTAGTTTTCCCAATGCGGTAAATGACGAGTCGCCGTTTGAAAGTGACTCAAATCAAAGACATCAGCAGTACCATTAATTATATTATTATGAGATCGGGGGCTAAGGTATGCCTTTGATCTTCATTGTAATTGTTTGATATAATTGGCTGTACACAGTGCTTAACATGGAAGCACTCAGATTGAGTTAGTAGTGCTGGATCTCCTGGTGTCATACACGAGTATACCGGAGCCCACATTAGATTTACCAGCACTGCATTAGTTCAACGGACAAGCACAAGTATGTAAAGAAAAAGCGTAACAGGATTAAGGAAATTAGGCTAGTGTATACAATATAACCTGATATCACTGAATACTTCCCCAGAACTTCAACATTTGGCCCTGGCCCCGACTCCTGGACAAGCAACGCACTGTCTTCGACTACGAAACGTACATGGAAAATCCTCGGTTCCATGCAATTAATTAAGATCAACATTCCAGACGCACATACCACAAATGAAATGTAGTACCGTGTACGTACACAGCGTACGTGACTGGTAACCATTGGACCAGAGAGTGGTAGATCTGTAGAAAAGGTACAACCTGTTATCGGTTCTTTTACACCTCGAGCGTCGGTTGAAATGAGGACATATATAAGATTGGAGATTTCTCAGAAGCTGGCCATCTTACAACATCAGCTGCCTTAAAGTAATAACCACTTAAAACAGACGCCTTTGGACAAACAAGAACACAGTTCAAATCCTTAAAACAACACACAATCATCTACAACAAACATACTACTCACCATGATACAACTACTACCAGCTTCACATATACCAAAAGACTCAATGTTTAAGAGATTCAAAAGATTTCGTCCGAAACAGGCGCTATTCCTCGGAACAGAACAATCAGGGAAAAAGAGTGAGTAGCAAAAAGCCTACTCTATATTCTATTCTGTATAAGAGCTTTCAATACTAACTAGAACCAAATAGCTATTCTGCAACACATTGATCAACTAAACTTGCCACTTGACATAATAGCCCTTTCCAACTCCACGCCAGCAACAACATATAAAAACTTCCTATACGATACAAAATTCCTCATAATAGTGATTGACTCCACAAGACTCACCCAGGGATCATACCTTGACGATATCAAAAGGCTAATACATTCCTTAATCGGTGATACACCACCTAGATCTCACCATTGTGAAAAGCTATTAATCTTTGTGAATAAGCATGACTTGTTATCCATAACCACGACGCGAACATTGGAAAAGAGATTATCCCTAGCACAATTGAGTCACAAGGTGGAATGGTTGATAGTGCCCTGTTGCTCCCTGGACGGCCAAGGTTATGGGATTTCTGAAGGTGTGAATTGGTTATTGATATAGCTTAATTTGGAATTAGATTCAATGATTTTCTTATAGGATTCTGGTAATTCCTCCATTACCAACAGACCTTGTGAATCAGTGTATACCAATTTGAAAGGTGGGATTATCTGGTTTTCTGGGATTATGGTATGAGGTTTAATAATGACACAATCGTGGATCTTGCTTGAGTTACCCAGATCACAATCTGGTCCTATTTCGACTCGTGTCCCTATGTTTGAAGTTCTCACTGTGGTACGTGGTCCTATCGTGGTGTATGATCCGATTTTGCACTGTTTATGAAGTTTAATGTCCCTATGTTTATGTTCCCTGTTAGTACATCATCTAAGCACTGTAGGAAGGTATAAACAACCCACTTCTTTCGACTAACCAATGGCGGTACGATCTCGCAGTCCTCGCTGATAAAGCAGAATTTCCCTATTTGCAAACTGGATCTCTCACCTTCACTCAGCTTAACATCTCCATGCAGTGTCACATTGGCACTAACAGTAGTGTTCCCAGAGATCAAGATGTGATCTGAGCCTTTGATGTTCGCCTTCTTGGAGATTCTGTTCCCCGAAGACGTCTCAATCCAGCTGTCCATGCTCCACAATAACCACCAGTCAGCTATTAAATCAAATCAAATCAAAATCATGGGAATCCACCGCTATTTATATCCAATTACCAATGTCTATTATTGTTTACTATTGGAATTCCTTTGGTGTCTGGATGTTTTCTGCAAATTCCATCGTGTTTTTTATTTGTTTTTTTTTTCCATTGGCGTATTTCACTTCACGTTTTGATTGTTTTCTAATGTGTTAAGCGCTGTGATCATTTCAACAGAGATTGACTTGCTATAAAACCCATTTGCTTAATAAAATGACTGATAAAGTGTTCAGATTGGATTCAGGTATGTACATTGGCGCTTTTCAAGCTCTGGAAAAGCATGGATTTCGGTGTTGTTTAATGTTGATAATTGGCGCGTCAATGGGCACGTTGATCAACAATGACATATGGACTTCATGAGATCACGATAGCTATAAGAACCAAAGTACTAACAGGGATCATATTACAGGTTACCAAAACTACGATTGGGGTAAAATCGGTTCCTCTTCAGCTGTTGCCCAATTTGCTCACCGTTCCAACCCAGAAAACGTTGTCATTGATGAAGCTAAACCATACGCTGAATTATGGATGGGTACTCATCCAAAAGTCCCATCAAAGACTTTGAAAGGTGAATCCTTGAGAGACGTTATCAGTTCTAACCCAGAACAACTATTGGGTGAAAAGATCATTGCCAAATTTGGTGCTACCAATGAATTACCATTCTTGTTCAAAGTGCTAAGTATCGAAAAGGTCTTGTCCATCCAAGCTCATCCAGATAAGGAATTGGGTGCTAAGTTACATTTACAGGACCCTAAAAACTATCCAGATGATAATCACAAACCTGAAATGGCCATTGCCGTCACCTCTTTTGAAGGGTTCTGTGGGTTTAAACCTTTGGATGAAATTGCTGATGAATTAACCAAGATCCCAGAATTAGTCAACATTGTGGGTCAAGACGTTGCTGATCAATTCGTCAAGGGTATCAAACCTGATGCTATTCCAGAATCCTCGGATGATTTGGAAAACAAGAAATTGTTGCAATTGGTTTTCGGTAAAGTTATGAACGCCTCTGAATCTGATATTGAAAGAGAAGCTGCCTCTCTTGTGGAAAAAACCAAGACCAACCCAGAAATCTTCAATAAGCAAGACTTACCAGACCTGATCCAAAGATTAAACAAACAATTCCCATTGGACATTGGTCTTTTCTGTGGTTGTCTATTATTAAACCACTGTAAATTAAACGCTGGTGAAGCCATGTTCTTACAAGCCAAGGATCCACACGCCTATATCTCTGGTGACATTATCGAATGTATGGCCGCCTCTGACAATGTTGTTAGAGCCGGGTTCACCCCAAAATTCAAAGATGTTGAAAACTTGGTTGATATGTTGACATATAACTATGATGATGTCGAAAAACAAAAAATGTCTCCACAAATCTTTGAAAGAAGTTCAGGTGATGGTGAATCCAAATTGTACGATCCACCTATTCAAGAATTCTCCGTTTTGCAAACAACTTTCAAAAACTCCCAGGGGACAAGAACTTTCAAACCGTTCGAAGGTCCAAGTATATTGATTGTCACTAACGGTTCAGGGAAATTGGTCTCCGAAGATGGTGTTGAATTACCAGCGGAAACTGGTTACAATTTCTTCATTGCTCCAAACACTGAAGTTAAATTGATTACTGAAGATGCTCAATTCACTTCTTACAGAGCCTATGTTGAAGCTTGATCAAAATACCCTCTTATACTATTTATTGTAATAGATAAACATATTACATTCAAATCTGATCCGTAGAATTATAACTGATCCTTTATTATAAATGCTAATGTACAATACGCCTTGTATATATGTGTGATTCTATTTCCCAATAGAATACTTCTTCTTCCATTTCAATATTCTTCTTCTCAAATCACCACTACTTTGTTGATATATATTCAATTTCTTATCCCACATCATCGCAGCATAATCATCACCATGCTTGTTGTACAACGATTCTAACCATGCTTCTTCACGTTCACTCTGTACTCTATCATTCTTTGGCACTTTAGATTTGGCATATTCTTCCAATTGTCTAATCACCTCGGTCTTTGGCTCTTCATCTGCAGGTTTGAGTTTAGCATCACCTGGTTTCATAGTACCGTATATGATTTTCAACACTTCACCATTTTCGTCTCTAATGATTCTAGCTTCACCTTCAGGTATTTGATCCTCGGTTTCACCTACTGGTTCTTCTGAAGCTGCTGATTTATCATTGTGTTTCTTTCTTGGCTCCAGGGATACTTCTTGACCACCCGCATGCGATCCCAGTTTCATCTTTAACCCCAACTTCTTATAATTCTGCTTCAATGTTAAAGAATAATCCCAATTAGCTGCAATGATCGGATTGGATGCAATGTTGATAGTTCTTTGCTTGTCTTTGGTACGACGACTGGTCTTCTTACCAGAACGGGCAGCAGCCTTCTTTCTAACGGAAACCATCTTGAACTATAGCTATCGTTTCTCTTTGAAAGTGTTGATCTATGTGATTCTCTGGTTTCACAGGTAGTTAGTTATCTGCCTCTATTAGAAATAAATTTTTATTAGTGCGATGAGCTGGAAATCCGGGTGATGGATTGCTTACGTAATCATTATAAGGACAGTAGTCTACGAGATTTCTAGTGGTAGTTGTAGAATCATGAACTATTGTTTATGAGACTGACTTCACTGCCAGACCATAGGCTAATTACTTTGTTAGTCCTTCTGACTAGTCCCAAAGTCCCAGTCCGACGTTATATCTGATGACTTTTTTAGATAAGCTATTGGAGTATTTCAGGGGCCGTGATCGACCGTTTATGAAAAACAACAATAAGCAAAATTCATGTCGTAAATCGCAGGAGTCTCACCATTTTTTAAAGAACGCATAGCTAGCAATTGACAGTCTCTCTGGTAGAAGCATAAGGCTCAATTCGTCTTAGGAAGTTACAAGATAGTGGAAAGAAAAAGATTATAAGATCAAAGTCTCCCGATTATCAGCTCATCACATATATAATACCCATACCTAACTTCAGCTCAACAAGTCAACAAAGCACTTTTAGAAGGCAAGATTATCACAGCCCAATTGAACACATAATGAGTCTCCCACAAGCTACACAAATAGCACAAGAACAAGCTGCTACCATTGGTCAAGAATTGGCCCAAGAACAAGCTGAATTTATCGGTGAACAACAACCGCAACAACAAGATGGTATTGAAGTTCCAGGTACAACACATCAACGTCCTCCAAGAACGAACAAAACTCCTGAAGAAATTGAAGCTCAAAAGGAAATAGACTCTCGCTCTATCTATGTCGGTAATGTCGACTATAAAGCCACTCCTGAAGAGCTCGATGAACATTTCTCCAAATCAGGTACAATCAACAGAGTGACCATTTTGTTCAACAGATTCACAGGTTATCCAAAGGGGTACGCATACATTGAATTCGAGTCTCAAGAATCAGCAATAAACGCAATCAACGAGTTTAACGGCACAGACTTTAAATCGAGATCAGTCTCCGTTGTCGCTAAGAGAACCAATGTCCCAGGTGTCAGAAGAGGTGGCTTCAGAGGTGGGAGAGGCGGAAGTTTCAGAGGTCGTGGTCAAGGGAATGGAAGAGGCGGTAGAGGTGGTAGCTTTAGAGGGCGTGGTAATGGCAGAGGTGGAAGAGGTGGGTTCAATAATGGGGATGCTAATAATGACCAGACTTCTGCTCAAGATGCTCAGGATGCTTCACCTTTGGAAAGTACTGATTGAAAGTTATAAGCCATACATGCCTTCGGATGCGGCTCCTCTATATAATAAAATATTCATTCAATTATTAATGTATACTATAAGATTTGCTATACAAAGAATCTGCAGAGTAGTAGTTTCAAAAGGTATTTGAATTGATATATAAGCATCCAATGGACAGTTATTCGGCTCTAGCTCTCTTCCTGTGATGTTCCAAAGACTCAATAGCTTCCATCTGTTCCAGTCTCAAGTCTTGCAGTATTTTACACTGTTGTTCAGGAATTATTTTAATGCTCGGATCCCAGAGAGTGTTGGGCTTGGACTCTAACGAGTCGATCATAAAGTTGACCCAAGCCGTTCCAGAGCATTCTGTCGATTCAAAGCTCACACCGTCTCTTATTAGGTTCACCACTTCACCATCAATATATGTTTTCTTTGTGAAGAACCTATCCCAATCTATGTTGACCTGAATATTGGTCGTACCATCTGTAATTATTGCAAAAGTACATGAGCATAAGGCCATTTGGTAAATAAGATTGGTTAAGTGATCATTTAATGCGTTCTTGATAGATATATTTTGCCTTTTGTCAAAATTTAGTGGTTTCACGATGTTCACAATGACAGAGTATTGAGAGCGAAAGGATATAATTGGATTTGCCCATTTAAGTAACAGCTCTGGCTTCACCTCATATAAGGTCTGGCTTTCTGGTAATGTTTCTGAAGGCACAATTTTGCAAGTACCTAATTGTTCATGCCGTTTGTAGAAGAACACCCTTGCTATTTTGAGATTGTTCACAAATCTTACTGAATGGTCTATCAAGTTATGAATAACCTCTTTTGTGCGAGCCCATACAAAGTCATTGTTTGAATAGTGTTTTGCGCTCATTAGCAAAGAGCCTGAGAATATAGCTTTCACATCGAAATCTGAATCGAACCCCATATCATTGGGACAAAATAACATTTTCACGAGCTTGCATTGGGCGTCCATAGCACTTTTGTGATCTGTAGGTCTAAGAGTGCCCACTGGGTCTTCTAGGCACATATACCCAAATGCGCTAGTGAGGTCTCGGTTGGTTTGTGGGACAGTGGGGTTTAATTCACGGGGGCACTCTGTATTTATATCAGTATCAAAAGGATTGGGTCTTGAAGCAATAGCAGCCTTTTGAGTGATATATAATTTCAGAAGTACATATTCCCTCTCAAAAGTAGAAGCCTGATAAAACAGAAGCCTTCTTTTCAAGAATTTAGGGTCTTCATTCTCACCAAAGTTATCATGGATTATTTTCTGAATCAAACGATATAATTTGCAAGGGAAAAGCAGCTCGTAAATTGAATCACAAATCAGCTGTCGTGACTTCATGCTCACCTTGGGACCGCAAAATAGTTCCGCTAGACTCAAATGGACATCAAATCTGGTTAGCAGTTGAGTTGCGAACAATCTCCATTCATCACTAGCCACATCCTTTCGGGTTTCCAGTTCATTGAGATGGTCCACGGAGTATTCGTAGAGCTCATGGTAGTTGTCCTTATACATCTGTGTAAACGTGCCCCATTCCTCTGCTTCAGCAGCTATTTCCAGTTTATTGATGTTTGTAGTTGAAGTGTTAATCCACTCTTGAATCAAGTCATCCATAGTGACAGAATGTGAAATATTGCTATTTGCCTCTAGCTTCATCACAGGTGTTTACAATCACCAGATAGATATGATCATAGTTGCTTTCACTTGAAATTTTCCCTCTCGTTATATATAATGTGTTGTAAATCAATTGATCTGCGCATAGAATAAGTGTCAATACGCGATGGGCTCCGGGCCTCGGGCCTCGGCTCGGTGGCCAATTCTGTTAGATGACACAAAGTTCACAGTTGAAACTTGACAGTTGACAGTGGTAATGGAAGGAATAACGACACTGATGCAAGATGAACTGATTTTTGAGGCTGCTACATGTTTTCTTGCACCACACCCTGTATTATGGAGAGTGTTTGAATATCATATTTTGAGTCTTGCGACAGAGCTCATAGCCCTAAGACTAGGCGAAACACAGGCCACTCAAACCGCTCCATCTGCCAGTACGTATGCAAGACCAAACAATTTTACCAACGACTTTGGTTTCTGTCAAATTGACAACAATATTGTTAACTGGTTTACCAACGAAGATGTGCTTATGACTCATCAACAATTACTATTCAACCTTTTAAAAACGCCACTATTGACAGTTAGTGATCAACGATTGCAAATTGCCTACGGTCAAGGGTACTCGCATTGGCGAACGGTGCAAAAAATATTGCACAAGGTCACATCGAAGAAAATATTGTTGGCCTATTTAATGCAATGGCAACAAATTCGGTCAGATTTGCAAACGAACTTGTGTCCGATACACATGTTGATATTTTGCTAGAGACAAAAAAAACCATCACCAAGAAAGAAAAATCACAATCCAACACTACTGACAGTTACAAAACTGAAATTGATTTGGCCATGAAATGCTACACCTCAGACGACAAAGGCAATCAAAAGGAGTCCCACTTTAACATCGAAATAAAGAACTGTCTCAAAAATATCATTGATGACCCCCTGTCACTCTCCTATGTGGCATCCCAGATTTTTCAACAATCACTCACATGCAAAATTCCCGGTGGACCATGCTCTCGGATGGTCTGCGCTACTTTTTAATAGAGTTCGATTCAAAAAATGTTATCCTAGAGAGAAATTCGGAAGATAGGCTTAACCAAATAAACCAAGGGATGAAGATAACATGTTATGATCCGAGTGTATGCTGGAACCGCTGGCTACTATTATTGATCGCATGCAATCCTGATAATGTGGTTGGTGATGGTGCAGAACAGGAATTGTTCAATGATGCTCAAAATGAAGTTATGGATAAACTAAAGCGATATTGGCCAATAATTAAGATCAAGGATTGCATTCGATTATGTATGAACCAAATCGGGGTCTATCAAACGTCTATATATATGTTAATTGCTCATTTAAATTATAGCGCAGTATTATATTGATAAGAAAGTATTCTTCTAATGTACTATACACGATGGGTATGGAATCCCGAGTGCCGATAGTGAATATCCTCAACCATTCTCTGTATTGGGCAATACAGCGTGAGATCTCCATAAACACTTCAAATACTGACTTTATTAACAACAGTAGGAAAGATTGAACTGCAATCGTGCCTTGTCCTTTTTTCGAACATCCAGTAAAATTTTTGTTTGCATGGTAAGCTTTTTATAGTTCATCACCAAAGACACCAAGCTGACAATGGACTCTTATATAATGATGATGAAACCACTTTGCTAGATTTAACAGACACCTCAACTTCTTGGTTTCAATTGTTCATAGCCCAGTATCTGTATTGGTAAACAATAATGATGTTAAACAACGGTCTTCAACAATTAAAAACCTTGAGTAATTGAAGCCAGCCCACCGGTTCGAGCGTTGCTCCTTGAAGTTTTCCTACAAGCATTCAGCACAAGTTTTGAAAAAGTGTCCTCAGATGATGAAGGTTTGCTCCTGTGTGTTTCTTTGAATTTTGAGATCCGAATTTGGTTGACTTGACCAAAAATACCTATGTATTCTTCGAATCAGTGGCGTGTACCGTGGAAACACAAGCATTCCTTCTGTTTGTAAATGTCATCAGCATCGTTCTAGAGTATGGTTGTTGTTTGTTTGTTGTGGATTTTTACTGGTATAGTTTCCTGATTTCTGAATACCGCATAAGCTCATGATCTCATTGAATTGATGAGTTATAGATTATCCACCCCATTGAAACCTTTGATTTGGGTGGACTGCAAGATCTCCAAGCACTCAAACAGTCGTATTGAGATTCATGCCAAGATAAAAGCCCAAATCAAGAAGAAATCCACAGCTAATAACGTTGAAACTTGAAGTCCATATACCAATACCTGAAGATGCTGACAGTCCTAAATTCCAATGGTTCTTTGAAATGGCTCGCGAATTTCAAAACCACACTACAAAAAATGAAAAAAAAATTCTTTCCACTTTAACAGTTAACGTATTCTCTTATAATACAAAAACCCATACAATCTCACAAACCCCAATTTGGCACGGTCCCTTTTGGTACCTTAGTACCAGAAACCCCCGATATGACCAAACATCCCCTTGATTTTGAGGCTCGTTTTGAGTTTCTGCTCGGGGCAAGTTGGAACTTGGGAGGGCGATGATTTCTTTGAATCGTCAATCTCTAAATGGATTAGTGATTGTAAAGAATGAAATATAATTGTGCATCATAGTACATCGAATCTTGCTTTTATTGACCGGCCCTGCTGTCTGCTTTCGTTTTGAAAGTGTCTGGTGGGGTTGGTGTTTCTCACAGTTCGGAGTCTCCAAGCTCACAAACATTTCAATGTGTATATTAGTTATTAGTGTGTATGTGTATACTTTTAAGATCTTTTTATTACTTCATCTTGTATGTAACTGACCAAGTTCTTTATATCTTGATCCAAGTCTTTGTAGACTTTCTCCTGCTTGATACAAAACAATGGGATCTCCAAAATCCTGAATTTCTGACGACACATCTTGTCGAACTGTTCCAACTGTTCATGAATATATTTATAAAAGGCAGTCATTTCCTCTTGTCTCTTTTTATTGGCAATGTATGTCTTTTCTGTGTAATCCCACGCTCTTTCCATGTCTTCTTGTTGATCAATGTACTTCTTAATCTGGTGACACTTGTACTCATCAGATAGCACTTTGCGATTCACATACTCGACAGCATCCTCATAGCTATCAATTATCGTTGGATCGTTCATCAATTGCCTTTCAAGCACATCTCTATCTCGCTTCACGCTGGCTAAAAACGCCTTCATCGCCTCATCATTCATCTTCATCGCATTTTCAAGCGTTTTTTTCTTGTTCGCCAGATGCTCATACTCGGCCTTGAGACGACTGTTCCCATTTATGATCCTCTTTGTCCTCTCATCGGGCTCTGGAGTCATTATTGTACCGGCGGCTCTTCTGATATTTGGTGGTAAAGTTGAAGATTCAAGTGTCCGCGAATTTCTACGTATAGTAAGTAATTCCTGCTGAGCTTTTTGAAAAAGGAACACAACATCAACATGAAAACAATCAAAAGGCCACCAAAACAGGATCATCAACCAACTAGTAATGGCCTCTGTGATTCATTTCTGTGACATAAAGGGGAAGTCGCTGCTCTCGAGGGACTACAAAGGTGACATTCCAAGCTCTGCTGTTGAGAAATTCCCGTTCTTGTTGGTGGAAACTGAAGATGATCCAAGTTTAGCCTCACCAGTTATCACACACAATGGTATCAACTATCTCTATATCACACATAACAACTTGTATTTGCTTGCATTGACCAAGTCCAACAGCAATGTGGCGCAGATTTTCTTGTTCTTGCACAAAATTGTCGGTGTGTTGACTGATTATTTCAAAGAATTGGAGGAAGAATCCATTAGAGACAATTTCGTCATAATATATGAATTGCTTGATGAAATGATGGATTTTGGATTCCCACAGATCACAGAGACCAAGATGTTGAAAGAATACATCACTCAGAAATCATTTGCCCTGGAAAGAACCAAACCTGCCTTCGGTCCACCAAGTGCATTGACCAATGCTGTCTCTTGGAGATCGGAGGGGATCATGTATAAGAAGAATGAAGCGTTTTTGGATGTTGTCGAGAGTATCAATATGCTGATAAACCCACAGGGGAAAGTGTTGAGATCCGAGATTTTGGGGAAAATTCAAATCAAGTCACATTTATCCGGTATGCCTGATTTGAGATTAGGTTTAAACGATAAACTAAACAATAATTCCAAAGGTGTTGAGATGGAAGATGTGAAATTCCATCAATGTGTTCGTTTGAGTAAATTTGAAAATGAAAAAATCATTACATTTATCCCACCGGATGGTGAATTTGAATTGATGAGTTATAGATTGTCTACCCCTTTGAAACCTTTGATTTGGGTGGATTGCAAGATCTCCAAGCACTCAAACAGTCGTATTGAGATCCATGCCAAGATAAAAGCCCAGATCAAGAAGAAATCCACTGCCAATAACGTTGAAGTCCATATACCAATACCTGAAGATGCGGATAGTCCTAAATTCAGATATTCGAATGGTTCTTTGAAATGGCTTCCTGAAAAATCTGTTATCGTGTGGAAATTGAAACAATTCCAAGGTGGTAAAGAGTATGCGATGGCTGCTGAATTGGGGCTACCATCAGTGCATATTGATGATTCTAGTTTCAAAGTGAAGAGACCTATCCAGGTGAAATTCCAAATACCTTATTTCACCACTAGTGGTATCCAAGTGCGCTACTTGAAGATCAATGAGCCAAAGATGCAGTACCAGAGTTATCCATGGGTCCGTTACATCACTCAGAGTGGTGATGATTATACCATCAGATTGAATGAATAGTATAGCGCTATCGGTTGTTTCGCGAATACACTAATAAAAGATAAAGAATATACCCAGAATTTAATAACTTCAAAATATTGTAGTTTTGGAATAGTCAATTAAGTTAAGTACAGTCATGCAATGGGCGGCGGCAATGCTGGTACGCGGTTCTCTGAGGTTGCAGACTCGCTGATATCGAATCTGTTTTTGAAAGGTGACGATACAGTTGCTGGTGATGATGGCGCTAGTGCTAGAGTTGATGAGACGACATGTGTAACATTGACATTCATGTTCCCACTGTGCTTCACGAGGGCATTGCAACTATTGGACAGCAGAGCATTCACTGTTTATCGCTGCAAGGAGGAAACGGATGCCTGTGAAACCTCTGATAAAGCACAATCTGACAGTGTATCTGGTGACTGCATAGTGATAGTCCATGGCGCTAAGGACAATACCTGTGTGCTGGTTGATCTACAACAATGGTTCTGCTCCTGTGATGAGTTCCACCACAGCGCTTCTGAGTCAAGAACAGATACCAATACCACGATGGAACATAAAGGCTTTGGCGCTAGAGACAGAGCTCTTCCTCAATGGCACGAGACGATACCGCTATGTGAGCATCTGCTCGGGCTTTACATACTGAGCAGGAACACAGCACAACTCCCACAAACGCTACACGCTGAGGAAGTTCCTCTTGACGAATGGCTGCGCTTGCACTCGCTCTTGGTCTGGTAGTGCTCTTCAATACACAGACGTCTTGATTTATATATTATATAGATAATGTATTTGACTCTTACGGGTAACGCCCTAAAATTTTGCGTGGGCGCGCAACTTGCAAGTTGGTCAACATTGGAGATTTTCCAGAGGTTTGAATTTGAAAAATCGGCAAGAAGAGAATAAAAGAATAAGGATTCAAGGGCAAAAGACATCAAGAGCCAGACACCACAGCACCCATCCCAATCTCCTTTTTATATCACAGACCAACAGCATCCAGGCAACAGAGACATCGCATTTCGACAAGCATCGCAGCATCAAAGTTACACTACCAGACTCCCATTGTTGTCTTTTCCCAGAAGTTTTATACATTGACTCAAAAGACAGTATTATACTCAAGAAGATAAACAACTAATCAATACCGCTCTTTCCCTGTCTATCCACTGTCACAACACCTGCTGAACTTGAATCCACATCATTTATAGTTCCAGTTCGCTATCATTAATTATACTTCCCATGTCACAATGAGCGATCCAAGAAGACCCGTCCAATATCCAGTGCCTGCTAATCCTTATGGCAACCAGCCTCCACCTCACGCTGCCTACGTGCACTTCCCTCCACAGATGCCTCCCTATGGCCAGTACGCTACTCCATACATGCATCCTCAGATGGCCGCCGTGTACCAGCAAGACTACTACATGGCTGCTCAGCAGCAGTTTATGAACTTCCAACAATCACAAGCGCAATACCCATACAATCCTCATCAACATCAGATGCATTTGCAGCAACAGCAGCAACACATGCAAAGTCCTCCTCCACAAGCTGTGCCAATCCAAAAGAAGAAGATTACAGCGTACAAGAACCAACAGTTTACGCCATCAAAAGAACATCACCAGTACTTGAAAAAGACACCGGCTACAACAAGTCATGAGAATGGACATTCTACTGCTGAACAGGCTGAACAACGATCCAAAACCGAGTCAACGATCTCAAGTGCAGGCGCTTCCACTCCAGAGTCTGACGCTCTCACTAGCGCCTCATCTCCACAGACCTCAGCGGTACCATCAAACAAATCCAGCATCGACATCAATAATACAAAACAGCAAGCATCTAATGATAATGATAACACTAATACCACAAGTAATACCGAAACTAATAATACTAATAATGACAATGACAATGACAATGACCATGACAGCATAACAGAACCATCAACTCTACATTTCAAACCTTTCGAAGTGGATTACAAAATTGGTGAACCATTGTTCTTTGGTACCACCGAGCAGAAATTAAATGGCCAAAAGAAGAAGTTTAGAGACATTGACGAAGCCAAGAAGTTGAAACAGGAACAAGAAGATAGGGAAAGGGAATTGCAAGAGTTGAAACAGAAGCAAAAACAAGAGCAAGAAGCCACTGCTGCTTCTGCAGTTGCTGCTGAAGCTCCTGTGGAAACTAAGCCTGAACCTGTTGAATTGAAAACTCCATCTCCAGAAATAAAGAAACCAGTTGTTGCCAAATGGTCTTTTATCGCTGAACAAGCCGCTAAGAAGAACTCTCCAAAGGCAACAACTCCTACTTCATCCTCATCTGCCCCATCAAAGAAAATTGAAAACTATGTCCCATCTGTCTCAAATGTCTTGGAACCTCTAGGTGTCGTCACTCTTAGAACAATGTTTGACAAAAATTTCCAATCCGCATTCCACAATCCTGCCAAAATACCCGTTATCGTACCAAGAGGCTTGATCAACACCGGTAACATTTGCTTTATGAGTTCCATTGTGCAACTATTGCTCTATTGTCAACCTTTCTATCAAACTTTGAACGTTATTGCATCCAAGACTGTCCAATCTCTAGGTCAAGAACAATCATCCACACCATTAGTGGATGCCATTATTGACTTGTACAAAAATTTCAATATCAAAGCTCCAGTGAATAAACCATTTGGTGAAGCTTTTGCCCCAGAAGAATTCTATAAGCAAATTTCTAAAAATGAAAGATTCCAACATTTACAATGGGGGCAACAAGAAGATGCCGAAGAGTTCTTTGGTTATTTATTAGATGGATTACACGAGGAATTGATCTCAAGTGTCAATTCTTTAAAATCAAATGAAATCAAATCATTATTGGATACCATTGTCGATGATGAAATAAGGCAAACTATCAAGACAGTCCTTGCCCAATTCTCCACAGAGGAAGATTTCAAATCTAGTAATGAAACAAATAGCCATTCCATCGTTAGTGAAGACGGATGGCACGAAGTTGGATCTGCGAAAAACAAAGTCAGTGCTAAGAGAACCGTTGAAGTGAAACCATCCCCAATAAGGCATTTGTTTGGTGGTCAATTTAGATCCATCTTGGATGTGCCAAAGCAACGTGAATCTCAAAGTATAACACTAGATCCATTCCAACAAATCCAACTAGATATAAGTGATGATTCCATAAATACATTGGAAGAGGCTTTCAAAAACATTTCACAAGTTGAAGAGCTTTCATTCAAATCAAGTGAGGGTAAAGACGTTATCGCCAAGAAACAAACCTTCTTTGATAAATTACCTCAAGTCATGATTGTCCATTTGAAAAGATTCTCATTCGTCAACAAGGTTCATGAAGATGGATATAAGAGAAATGGCCGTATTGAAAAAATCCGCAAGAAAATCTCCTATAGTCATGAATTCACCGTGCCAAAAGAATTGATCTCCATCGCCACAAGAAAATTCAATCCGAACCTAAACTATAAACTAACAGGTGTCGTGTATCATCATGGTATAAGCTCAGAAGGTGGTCATTATACAGTGGATGTCCTTAGAGGAGACAAGTCCGAATGGATAAGGATCGATGATACTAGTATAACTGAATTGAAACCTGAAGATGTGTTGAATGATAATGATGATGTGAAGACTGCATACATCTTGATGTATCAGAAAGTTTAATGAAATATGGTTTAGGGTATGAAGAGTTGATTTGTTTTCGTGTCTGTTTTTTTGAAAAGTTAGTTTAAGTTATTAGTTTCGTGTGTATATATATAGTGTATTAATTTATGGCTTGCATAGAAGAGGATCTCGTAGAATTGGGAACGTCACGTTTTCTATATAGGCAAGCTAGGTATGGTATATCTAGTGATGTGGACTATCTAGCATACATATATATACGGAGAGGTATGCCTAGCTAAAGTAAATTCTATACATATATAGCCATACAATCCAGCCTACTGCATGCTTGACCTGTACTATAATCTTAATTCATTGTATATATATATAGACTCAACTTATAAGCTGCAATTTGAGCACCGATAAAAACAATTCTTTTCTTCTTTTCCTAACGCAAATATTGTAAAACATGAAAAAACATACTAGACGACAAACAACTTACCCCAACTTATTATTTGTGCAATAAAACAATCTTGATAAACTCTTTTTCTTTTCTTTAAAACGAAGTGTAGTGGGTGGAGAAATGAATGGGTGTGTGGATAATGGCAAATAAAAATAATACACATTGAAATAAAATAAAAAAAACTCATAACTTTCTAAATTCATTAAGAACGGGATAAATAGCTTCAAAAGCTTGATAAATCTCCTCACGTTGCTTGGCACCAGTCAAAACAATCTTACCACTGACGAAAATCAACAAAACAATCTTTGGTTTAACCATTCTATAAATCAAACCAGGGAATAATTCAGGTTCATAAGAAGAAAAGGGACCATGACTGAATGCCAAACCTTCTAAACGGATTGGGAATTTCACATCACATGAACCAACAATATTTTGGATTTTGAAATCAGTGAATTTAGCATTGAAACCTAACTTTTGGATAATTCTGGCATATTTTCTTGAGGCTAACTTGGAATCATCTTCACTCTTAGCACCAGTAACAACCATTTTACCAGAAGCGAAAATCAAAGCAGTGGTTTTTGGTTCTCTGATACGCATAATAACAGCGGCAAAACGCTTTGGATTGTATTCTGCATTACGGGCGTGTAAAGCGATGGTCTTAAGATCCAAACGACAGTCCAAGTTGACGGTTGCCACTATATTTTGTAACGTTGGAACAATACCTGAGGTCGTGGAGTCTTCATCAGCAGCATTGGTAGGTTCACTGACTAAACTTGGTTCTTGTTTAACCTCAGCAAGATCTTGTGCTGCTGAAGGATAAGCAAATGAGTTTGAAGATGTGAACAACTTGGCATCAGCTGCTGTTTGTGGTGTTTTGAAACTATCCATCTTGTGATCTTTTGGTTTTTTGATGTATATGGTATTCTTAAATGGACAGTGAGAAAATCTTTGAAGTGAAAAATCTGTTTATTTGAATACCTATTTCCTTCCAGTTTGTTGACCAAAACTAGTGAAATCTATATATCAATTTTCCACTTGAAGGTATGTGTGAATGCAGAAATGAATTAGTAGTTAGATAAAGAGTAACAATCCAATGGCTCCTTATCAACAGTAAACAAAACAAGGCTTGTTTTCAAAGTATTGGGAAATTAGTCGTCGATTCAGAAACACAAGTTTGATGAAGATGTGCCCTGGACAAAAGTTTGAACGAGTTGACAGCAAAATTTGGCAGATTTTTTTGAGATGAAAAAAGTGGGAAACCTCAAGTATTTATAGTTTTTCGAAAATTAGATGACACGCCGATCATGGCAGACTTACAAGATTGGAGATCTTTCCTTAAAAGTCTGCAAATTATGAACAAATTTCTTTGTCAGATTATGAATCACCAGTCAATATAGCATCTTCCACTTTCAAATTTTTAGTACTACTGCGTAGTGTACCATTTGCGATGGTTTTGGTGGCAAATCTGACAACAAATGTGTCAATCTTAGTCGGATTAAATTTAATACCGGGAATCTGTTCGCGAATGCGAACTACATCGTGATAAATTTAATTGATATGAGCATTTCGTGTTTGTTATTAGATCTCAACTCAGCGGCTAATGCTTTAAAAGTCCTTGAGGAACAACACCAATTGCTCTCTTTTTCTCAGCTTGTGGATGCTATGAACGGCGGGTACCCAAATAACGGTGGCTATTACCATGAGGGCAATCAACAGCCGAACCAACAATATCAAGCGCCAAATCAAGCGCCAAATCAGTTTAGGAATCAGGCGCCAAACGAAGCTCAATATCAATACCAATATGAAGGACAGCCACCACAACAAAATCAGTATGAATACCAGGCTCAATACCAGGCTCAGTATCAGGACCAATATCAAGATCAATATCAATATCAAGACCCATACCATCATCAAGAGCCACAGCAGCAGCAGTATGGCGTATCCTATCAACAAGAACCTCAACGGCAATATGGCTATGACAATCCTCAATATCCTACCGAAATTCAGCAGCAATACCTAAATCAAACGCATCATGCACAACAACAACATCTACCACAGCCGGTACCTTATCAAGAACCTAGTCAGCAGCAGCCATATAACACACAATATTACACACAGCCTGTTTCTTATACAGCTCCTCCAATGGTATCTCAACCTGCGCCGGTACCACAGCCTATCCCCCAGCCTGTTCCACCTCCCCAATACAGCTATCCGTATCCACAGCGAGTAGCTCCGATACAACCAGAACATCCCAAGCCATATAACACGCAAGTTCCGGAAACAAACACTTCAAGTATCACAAATGATGGCGTCCATCTACAACATAGACAGGACCTGAAAAACAACCAAGCAGTCCAAGATCACGACCACAATCAACGCTCATATCAGATTCTAAGTAACAATCCAGTGCGAAATGCTTCGGTTGATTTCGATTCACAAAGAATTAAAGAAGCAAAAATGCACGAACTGAACATCGCCGTGCCAACAACTCAAGATACGCAAAATCATGAGGCTGTCAATGAGAAGAAAAGACCTTTCACAATGCCAGCTGAGACTGTTGTGAACTCGAGCAGGCAGCAAACGCCAGACACGGTGGTTCACTCTGACGTAAGTGTTGGCATCCCTCCTGGAGTTAGCTCTGGCGATATGACATCGCCATTGAAGAAGACAAAACTGGAGGCGCTACCAACTGAAGCCAAATCTGATGATAGCAGATCAACGCACATACTACCATCTACAATGTCTCCGCTTCTGCTGATCAAACTGGGTGAAAAATACGCGGACCATGCAGAAAAATCTATTCACATGATAAAGACTGGGAAGAATCTGCAAGAATACTACACCTTGAAGGAACTTGCAATATTATGTTACAAGGAAGCCTTGAAAAAAAGCTTAAGAGCCACTAAAGATCAAAAAATCTTATGTCACTATAAGATAGCAGAGCTTCTTGATTCCTCTCGGGCTGATGATGACGTCCAACTCGATCCTTCCAATAGCGTGGGTTACCATTTGGATCAAGTTACAATGCTGTGCCAGCATGCTAATAAAAACGGTCTGAAAGTACTTTCTACAATAACAATCGTGAAGCTGATGATGAGAAAAGCCAGATCCAAACAAGCACTGAAGTTGGTAGATCAATTGTTGACCGGTATATCAGCTAAGGAGTCGCTGTATTTGGTCTACTTGAAATTCAGAATTGTATCTGCATCTGACCCATTACAGGGTTTATCCTACATACAAGGGTTCCTAGCGACCTGTCAGTCTGATGTCAATGACGAGGAGGCGCTGTTATTTCTACAGCTGAACGAAATATGTGCTGCTATTCAATATGGTGCAACACCAATGACTGATATCCAGAACCTAGTGGGAAAAAGCACTTATATGAATTTGTACCTCCTCTTTGCCAAGTTGTTGGTTCGTGCTACTAACAAGCTACTCAACGATCCAAAAGAAACTGATGAGATAGTCAGAGAAGCAGGTGCTGTTATTTCCAGTATACCAAAGGAATCTGATCATCTGGTAGCATTTCCTGTCGATGGGTCGGTGGTGAGAGTTAAGGTAGGGTGGTCAAGCAATCTACTCGCCATATTGATCTGTCTTTTATATGGTGTCCTATTGTTGAACTCTACCTATGAGAAACGAAAGTCATTCAAGATGTTGACCAAGGCTTCTTCCTTGATCGAGAAAGAGCTAGAATTTTTCAACGAAACCAACAAGGCAATTCCGGTCCACCAGCAGAACTTTAATGAGCTGAAGTATCTCCAGTCTCTGACATGCTTTTATAAACTCATTGAAAGCTCAATCGTTGGCCCTATCGACCAAATACTACTCAAGGAATTTAAAGACACGATGAAAAATTCTCCACCTAGTATATCTAAGGGCTTCAAACTTAAATCGTTATACACTCTGGGGCTTGCTTATCAGTTATCTGGTAATCTAAAGGCAGCAAGAGACATGTACCAATCTTTGGTAAACTCTGAGGATGAACAAAAGCCGATCATTACGATGAAACGTTTCCAATTCAAACACGCGAACGGAGTTTATTCAGAAACATATGTGTTTTCCATTATCAACTGGCTTTTAATAGTTGAATCAAATATCCACTACTATACAAGAACCTCAAACAATGAAGGTGTGGTGGAATTCACTAGAGAAAGGGCTATGCTGCTGGAAAAAATCACTTCAATTACAACAGCAAAGAACAACAACATTGCTGAGAAGTATTTGATCAATACTACACTAGCATTTCTAGATTTGGTGTACAACTACGAAAACCTGTCCAAACTGGAAATCAATCAAAAGATTTCAACGATTTTGGAGAATTTTGATTCACTAAAGATGTATCCATTATTATGTTCAGTGTTACTATATATTAAGTCGGATACTTTGAATAGCAACTCCGACCAAAAGCAAAAATCTTCTCAGGTATCATTCAATTTGGCCAAATTGTCATACTCACCAATGCTTAGATACTTATCAGGTGTCTTGAATGGTGAGAATGCCACAATTGCTAGAAATTTCCAACAAGCAGAAATTCAAAACCAAAAATTGAGAAAGATCAAGGACAAGATGGGTCAGACCTACGATAACATACATTGGATGGGGAGTACCCAAACAATGATATGAGATTCTACAGTCATGTGTATAAATGGATATATTTGTATATATATTTCTCTATGTGTACAATGTTAAAAGATTCAAAAGAAGGTATAAGTCAACTGTGGACTTAAAATCTTGAAGAACTGAAACGATAGAATTGTAGAAGTTATGAATTCGCAGACTGAGAACTCAATTCTTACCACTTGCTAAAGATGCTAATGATTGTTGAGAAGCATTCAAAGAGCTTGATTTCTTCATACGATGAGCAGCAATAGCAGCTTCTGATCTTTGACTCTGTTCACTGTTTTTCAAGTGACCTCTATCATCCAATTCAACAGACCCGGCACTTTCAAAAATGGAGACAGTACCGACTAATAAACCCAATGTTTCCAAAACTTGATGAGGGTCACTCAAATGGGCAACAGCGGCAGTTGGCTGAGCAGCTGGACCGACTCTAACAGGGTAGAACCCGTAATTGTCAAACTTGGCATGTGGTAAATACCCATCCTTAGTTTGCCATTCCTTTTCAATGGAGATCAATTTTTTAAACATGTCTTCATCAGTGGAATCATCACCAACACAAAGAATGAAATCTGGTAATTCATCTTGTTTACAGTCATCGGCTTCGAAAACTGCACCATTTTGTTGGGCATCACCATGTCTAGTCAAGACTAATCTCTTAACGATTTCACCCTTGTTGACAAAATTTGGACGGACTTCAACATTAGCCTTACCAGTCATGATTTCAACTTCGTAATCTTTGGCAATTGTGTTGTTTAATTCTTTGACCAGTTCTTTAGCTTGGAACTCACCCAATTCTGGATCAGCTCTTCTGTAATGCCATGTTAAAGCAACTTTCTTTCTTTCGATAGTAGAACCTGGCGTTTTATCGGTGTATCTATTGTAGATATCCTCGACTTTTTGTTGCCATGACATATCGGCTTTGGAGGCCAAGTTGACCCAAGTTGAATCAATATCCTTCATGAAACAACCATGTTCAGCGGATAACCCAATCTTTGGGTTGTAACCTAACCATTTTTCCAAGAATGCTTGATCACGACCACTAATGATCCAGATTTGATTCTTTGGATCTTCAGTCAGTTTATTCATAATGTTGATCAATCTAGCAGATGGGATAGCAGCAGCTGGATCTTTAACAATTGGAGTCAATGTACCATCATAATCAAACAAGAATAAACGTCTTTTGGCATGATTGTACTGATCCAACAAGACAGGACGGTTCAAAGCTGGTGTCAAGACAGTACCACTAGCACCATCGACGCAAGAGATTAGAGATCTCAAGTAGTGATCGGACCATGACTGTATGGAGACAATGTCTCTAGACAACTTTTCTTGTAAATGGTTTTTTCTTTCACTATCAAATTGCAAAGCTTCATTGATAGTTTTAGCAACGGCAACAGAATCCCATGGGTTGACAATCAATGCATCTTTCAAAACACTAGCAGTACCACTAAATTCTGAAAGAATCAATGGGGAATGGTTATGCTTTTGAGCAACGACAAATTCCAACGCAGTGGTGTTCATACCATCTCTAACGGATGTAATCAACCCTAAATCAGCAACTCTTAATAAAGCCAAATATTCAGACTTGTCAATTCTCATTTGGTAGTGATGCACTGGTGTATGGTTCAATGAACCATAAGTACCATTGATTTGAGCAATCAATTCAGAGACTTGGTTCTCCACTCTTTGGGAATGCAAGACACTTGGTGATGATACTTGAATCAAGATAACGTTACTTCTCCATTCAGGATACATTTCCAAGAAAGTTTCAAAAGCTTGCAATTTTTGCACAACACCTCTAACCGAGTCTAAACGATCTCTACCAACAATCAATTTCTTATGACCATACAGTTCTTTAATAGCTTGGACTTTAGTATCAATCTCAGTATTGAAGGCATCATGTTCAATTCTAGCAACATCAATACCAATAGGCATGGAATCCACAGAGACGATATTACCATAGATATTCACCGAGTCTGGAGTAGTTTCACAACCTAATAGACGTTTACAAGAACTGATGAAATGTCTAGCAAATGAGAAATTCTGGAATGTAACCTTGTTAGCACCCAATAACCCATCCAACAATTGTTGTCTCTTAGGCAAGGCACGGAAGTATTCACTGGATGGGAAAGGAGCATGTAAAAAGAACCCAATTGTAGCATCTGGAAGACGCATTCTCAACAATTGAGGTAGTAACATCAAGTAATAATCATGGATCCAAATAATATCACCTTCTTTATAAGTTTGTATAATCTTTGTAGCATAGGCTTCGTTAAATTTAACATAATCAAACCACCATTGTGACTCTTCTTTACCATCGGAGGCACTACCCATAATGTAATGGAAGGCAGGCCACAAGACGTTTTCAGCATATCTTCTCCATTTTTGTTGATCTTTTCTCAAGAGCCAAACAGGATGGATATTCTCGGTCTTGTTAGCCTTATGAATCATTTTCTCAATGTTTGACTTGTCATCGTCATCCAAGTAGAAACGTTCATCGGCTTGACCATTTTCAATGGTCAACTCACCTGTCCAGGCGATCAAGTGGTTTTCCCATTCAGTTTCAGAATCCAAGTAACTGAAGGATGATAACAAAGCAGAGTTACCAACGACGTGTTTGATTTTCTATAGTGAACGTTGTTAGTACGGTTGAACCCTGTTAAGCCCGAGTTTCACATTGATTGCTCTATAATCCCAACAATGCCGAAACACACTCTGTCAACGGTCTCAAGATTTCTAGCAACCAATGTGAATCTCTGAATTGATACTCACCCATTCGTCTTCGTCAGCTTGTCTATAAATCTTGTTTGGGATAGTGGTGAAGGCATTCAATATTCTGCCGCTGAGTTTCTTACCCTTGAAATCTCCAGGTTTCACAAAGTTTTCCACTTTTGGGTAGACAAAAGTGTCGTTTTGCTCTTGGTTTGTCATAGCTTGGTTAATTTGTGCAATAGCGCCCTGATTAAATAGCTCTGATGTCTAGCAATTGTTCTAGTTTAGGTGATGATAATTGGCTTCGTTGTCAAAGTTGAAGGGAGAGAAAGCGTCTAGCAATTTCGAGAAGTCACAGCGTTTTTATCCAAAAAATGAAAAACAGGTCAGCTGAGCGAGTGTTCTAGATGTATTAGCCGGAATAGTGTGTCCAGTTAAACAATAGCAGACTGGAACAATAGTGGATTATCTAAACTATTTATACGATTTGCCCAAATGTAAGGGAAAGCAATCTAGGACTCTATTGTGCTAAATTTCCACTCCCAAACGTCATTTCTTCTCAGCTGATCATCCGAGTGCTTTGGCTTATTGCTCAGCTGGTAAATCCGCAACCTTTGTTCCAAAAATTCCGAACTGTTTTCTAGAAGGAAAAACAAATGCACAGCGAACAATCAGTTACGTATCTACAACAATGAACAGTGAACAATAAGATCTAAACAGCATTCTAATGTTAGAAGTAAGGAGCACTCGCTGGAACAAACTCATCAGATCCTGTCTGAGTGGCACCGTAGCTGTCGTAATCATAGTCGTGTCTCGTGTTGGTGGACTCTGGCAATAACGGCAGGCGTAGTCTCTTGACGGCCTTGCTGAGTTTAGCAGGGTTGTACCGCTTTCTATATCTCTGTGAAGGTGGTGATGGGATTTGTGATAGTTGTGTAGGGTGTAAAGATTCTGGTTGTGTAGGGTATAGCTCTTCCAGTTCGTCATCAATCTCTTCAATTTCTATGGCAATGGATTCAGGAACTGGAGGTAGAGGATCTTGATAAACTTGGAAGGTTGACATGGTCCTCTTGGTCGAAGGTTCGGGGATATTGACATCCACAACTTCGTTCCATGTCACTGATGGTTCCCCTTGTTCTGCATCGCGGCATTTTGCACTCGACAAAAGTTGTTCGACAGTAGGTGTGTCTTCCTGTTGCTCCACTTCTGACCCCTTATCTGGACTACTCACCTCTAGATCTTCATTATGGGGCTGATCCGCCAGAGGGTCACTACCATTCTCATCAATAGCTAGTTCCTTCATATCGACCTCCTCGGCTGGAGCAATTTCCTTCTGTGTTGAAGAATCAGGAGCTTGATCAAGGTCCTTGGCGGTCGTGACGTCTATTTCAGTTCCCATCTCAAATCTCTGGTTATCATAACTTGTCAGTTCAGGAGGCAAAACATCCTTCGCTGTACTAATAGCTTGACGCTGAGGAGATGATTCCAGCAGTAACATTGGTGTATTATTCAACTCGCACGTCTTTGGATCATCGTGCTCTTCTTCCTCTTCATCATCTTCCTCTTCCGCGTCTCTTTCACTTCCCACATCAGATCCAAAATCACCTTCTTCTAACGTAAAAGAGTTCGAACAATCTGGGGCAAGTGGTATAGCATCATTAACAACTTCAGTAATCCCAGATGGTGATTCTTGGAAACAAACAACTTTAGGCGTCATTGTAACTTGTTTCTGTAATCTGTTGGCTTTAAAATGCACAAACACCGCTGTGGAACCTGAGGAGAAACTCGTGCTGGTCCAATCTCTATAAAGCATGAGTCTTGCCTTCAAATAGATGCTCCACGCCTGGTGATCCCCCATGGGTGAAACTAGGATCTGTTGGTGTAATCTCTTCGGTTGAGGTTCCATATGGCTCATGAAATTCTGAGAAGAGTGTGATAATTCAGATGATGGTGGTGATCTCTGCTTGATCTCAACAAATGACATGTTTAACAACTCTGACGAGTTGAACAAAAGGGACACAGAATTCTTAGTGGCACAATAAGTTGACAACAGTTTCAAGATATTCTGGAAGGTCCTATTCTTCTTTCTTTCCAATAGATCATTTTGTTTCCGCCGTATCTTAGCCTTGTTTGACGATGGTGAATCACTTTCCTCAAAGGATCGAAGCACACAATGGGCAAAATCATCAATAATTATAAGTGAATATTTGGCCATCTTGACACTCAGCGATTGAATAAATATAAATAAGGGGCCCAATGAATCTAATCGAACATGATGTAGGTTCTTCAAAACGACAGGTCTTTCATGACAATAACTTTGGATTTTATCCATGGGTATGTTTTGTAAAGTACTGATCCAAAGTACTTTTTGATTCGAGAATAGCGTGTTCTTGACTAAATGGGCGGCTAAACTTGATTTACCAGAGCCATTTATAGCACTGATCTCATATATGTGACCAGGTTGAAGCCCGCCTTCAAGACTCTCGTCAAATGCCTCGATGTTTGTTGTTATTGGAACTGGTTGATTGCTTAATAATTGTGATAATGTCTGGGACGGAAGCCGGTGTATCACCTCTGCTTGTGAGGACATGGTTGTATTGTGTTGGATATTGGTTGAAGTATAATGTGACTATGCTATATCAGCATAACTTTAGAGCTCAAAAAATGTGTGGTTGATGAAAGTGAACTTGCTAGTATAGCAGATCTATCGTGTTTACATAGCACGATAAAAATTACTAGACGCGTAATCTGCAGCTGTCTCATTTTGCAGAACAAGTTCGCGAGTACTTAACTACAGGTTCCTACCTTCCTGATAAACATTTGAAGAGATATTTCATTAGCATTAAAGAATGTAAAATAGTAATACAATATATGGAGAAGGATAAGGGATGATCATAAAAAGTAGTCCGTAGCAGGTTTTTTGGAAGGAATGGCAGATGCGTCTTGCATCACAGCTTCAAAGATCTTGTAATCACGATTCAAATCATCATCAATCGTTAACACAGCAGCGACATTCCCACATCTATAACAATAATTAGGAGCAGACCACACTGTAACCAGCCCACCATCAAACAGTTCCTTGTAACCCTCCATGACCAATTGATGGGCACGAGCAATCAACGAAATATTATTATTATGCAAGAATTTATCAACTTCATTCTTACCAAACAGGTATCCTGCACCTCTTGGACTAACAGCCCAACTATCCACATCATCCGGGTCTGACCATAGTAAATCACACATGGCACCTTCGTGGGGTACTTCTTGTTTCCTATCTATCAACTTGATCTGGTTAATCCCATCAACATCTGGTGATAATCCACCATGGACACAGAAGACACCACCTGGTCCACCGACAAGTGCACCTAATGCCAGATAATCAAACACTTCACAACAATATCTCCACACATTGGCTGAACCATATTTCCTTATACATTCGTCATAAAACCCATAAACTGTAGTAATTTGTCTTGATTCATGGTTTCCTCTGATCAAAGTGACTCGATCTGGGTATCTCACTTTCAAACAAAGCAGTAATAGGAAACTTTCTAGAGAATAAAACCCTCTATCCACAAAATCACCGAGGAATAAATATCTAGCCTTGGGACACTCTCCACCTGCTTTAAACAAGGTTAACAAATCGTGTAGTTGACCATGGATATCACCACATATCGTCACTGGCGTATCGACAATTTGTACATTTGCCTCTTTGATCAAGATTTCTTGTGCTTTCACACATAGTTCATGAACATCTTTCTCTGGTATATGTTTGCATTCTTTTAATAGTTGAATGGCTTTATCAAGATCTAACATTTGCCTGAAAGTCTCATCTGACTATGCTTAGTGTAGGTCTATGAGTATGGTTGGGTATTGAGTATAGACGTGTAGCGCCGTGGGCCTTGGGGTCTATAGCTTCGTCTTGAAATGTATATGAAGGGCTTCCTCATCACCTCTTTATAGTATACAGTACGCCTGAAGCTGTTTTTCTTAAGCTACAAGACCGAGTTCGGAGGGTAACCCATGAATAGCCGCTACAAGTGGTACCGCGGGATCTCACTCGTACTAGTCATAGAGTGGTTGACTCATATCATAACGACAGTTCTACTGTCTACAGCACTGATTGTTTAAATATTAATACTTTTATTGATAATTGAATATAATTATTTTTACCCGACGTTAATGTTCGTTTCGTTCGTCTATAACACAGTTGTGTTGTTGTTTTAGTTCAGTTCTTCGTTAAATAGTTTCGTTATAAATCACCAAAGGAGAATCAATCTCTTTTGAATTGTGGCAAGATAACACCATGTGCAGTGATATAGGAGTTTTCTTTGTTAGCTAACCCTGCAAATGCGTTATACCAAGCCAATAGAGCAGTTATGATACCGAAAACACCAGCAGCCTTAGTGCAAGCGACGGTTTGGGCCAATTTCCCAACAGTTAATAATATAAAAGTTATAGTCAGTGCGACGAATAATGACAGGAAGGCATATGTTGATTTGACAGTGCACAAGAGCGCCATGAAAGTGAAAATGGTCCAACCTAATAAATAAAACCCAACTGCATTTTCCAATTCGTGTTCAGATTCATATGCAGCGGTTATACCAAAGAATGGGATATAGATAGCCCCAAAACTCAGCCAGAACCCACCATAGGAACTTAGCACAGTACCACCAAAGACATTACCCAAGGCGATTTCCCACATACCAGCGAGCAATTGAACAAACCCACCATAAAACATGGCAAGTGAGACAACAATATTTGGAGTGGAGACTGATCTTGCTTGACAGTTGATCAATGAAAGGACAAATGTGGTCAAGGCGAATGCACTCAACCCTAATGGAGCTGGGTTGGCAAACTTGTATGGGGATGGTTTAGACAAACCTGGGATTAAAGCACCACCAAAGGCCTTCAACATATCAGATCTTAAAAATTTCTTACCATCAATGACAATGAATTCATTGTCTGTACCTGAAGTGGTGATGGAATATATGAGGTTTGAGTCTTCAGTTTTGGAATAGTTGTATGAACGTGAGTTCACAGAGATTGGATTGTTTTCATAGTAACGATCATCATAGTTTTCAGAGTCATCAGATAAGTGAGACAGTTGAGCTTCTAGATCAAGCTCATCATTGTGTTGGTGTTGTACTTTGACAGCCATCGTGTGTGTGTGTGTGTTATATGTAAAGAATTGTGTATTGGTGTTTGTGTTGGTGTTTGTGTTGGTGTTTATGTGTGTGTAGTTGTTCAAAACTATGGTCCAGAGATCAAGTGTGGGAAAGATGGGGTGATCGAATGGTATATATAGTCGTGTGTGGTATTATGTATACCGTAATAATATGGGTGAAGTTGAGGGATATTCTCTCGGATACAATGGCAACCTTTCATACCAAGAATGAAGAGCACAAACCTGTAGGAGTCCTCTTGTTGTAGTTGACGTGACAGTTGGTGTTGGCTTTCCACAGAAGTGTCCCTTTCTCTGATTTGTTCTTTCAGTATATTGCGACCACACAAAATAAAAATCATGCATGTGGATTTGGAAAAAAAAGTGGATCACCAAGAGAAAAAAGGAAACTCTATTTCAACGATCTGGAGAACGAAGAAGAGGAGCTACTGGTTAAGAACAGCTCCTTTGAGGTAATACTTGTCCATCCTTGGTCATAGTATCACTTTGTAGCTTCTGTTCGAGTCCTTTCTCTTCGTTCTACGTTCGATATGTCACTAGCTTCCCACGTAGTAAAGCCCGGGAACTAGCACTAAAAAAAAAATCCGGGAATCGGAGCTTCCCCTTTTGCATAGAGATCTAGCCACTCAGCCCTACACCTGTTTTCCGAAAGAGCGTGGGACTGGGAGGGAGCCCTCCATAGGGGGAGCAACCACAGTTGTCAATCTAAGCTGTTTTAGTACGCTGTTCAAAGAGTTCTGTTTCTTAAAATGTGTCAAAAGTTTTTCCTGAGAATGAGGGACAAGGTTTGCATATATATATAGTGTCATGAGATGAGGGTGTTGTGGGTTAACGACTGCTCAGTGGTGAAGGCTTTTGAGCATTCCCCACTTTGAGCTCATGGACTTGAACGACGCTAGCGTGAGCCAACTGGTGAGTCTCTAGATAGGTGAGTTCCTGTTTGGCGAATGGCTGAATCTGAACCTCAAGAGTCAAGCGGAATTAGGAGCATGCAGCATTGTGCGCCGCGCTCGGCTGAAACGATGGGAGTTTCCTTTTTTTGTGTGAGCCGCTCAACGTTCGCTGGTTTTTCCGGAGTCCTCAAGCCAGGAACACGACGTGGGGGATGGCGTTCACCTCAATTCGATCGGTTACGATCTGAGCTACTAACTGCTCACAATGCTACTGAACTACACTAGTCAAACAAGTACTTCGTAGTCTACGCCGCTGTGTATTTCTTGGTGCAAAAAGTGTCTTGGTGTTGGCTGTTTTTCAGATACTTTTTCTGGCTGGCCAAGCGCCCTCTGCCCAGCTTTTCAGTGAAAAAAAAATGGGTCCCTCTCTTCACAGGGCAAGAGTCTCCCTTTTCGGTAGCTTCAGCCTACAAAGGACTGGTCTCGGTTGACACTCTTTATGAAGATGATGAACACCTGAGATCTCATAAAACTAACTCGAACAATATAATATAAGAACGTGTCTGAAGACACCAAGTGGTCTGCTCAATAACGAGAACACCTTTATCTACTTAGACCTGCTCTTATACACTGAAGAAGCCGCTTTTGAGTCTTGTTTTAACCCACAAATTGCTCTTGTAGCCTTGTATCACAGAGATCGAGATTCCAGACCCATTTGTAAAGGACTAGGGCAACAGCTGGAGACTTATACGTCTACTTCACTTTATACTATAATAGCTGAGTTAGAACTTAGAACAACTTAACAACATGCTTAAGTGACATGCTAAATGTACTAAAGATCTTTAATGCTCAGTGAATAGTATACACTCATGAGTCGTGGCTATGGCTTTCATTATCAGGTATCCATGAAGAAGAAGGTCGAAAAGTACATTTCTGAAAAGCTAATCTCGTTTTCTTTTATAGGGGACGTTTACATAGACATCGTACACACGGCCAATACTATAGCTATGGAGTCTTCAAAGTTCATAGTTCATACTGTAAATACTAAAGAACCTATTGTCAACCTCTAGGACATCACGGTACACGTAACACGACTCACGACTCACGACTCACAGGCTACATCTCAGGCTTCAGCTCAGTTGTAAAGCCGCCAAAGATAATCAGAGATCTTATCAATTTAATCAACGACTTAACTTCGGGTGTCTGGGTGTCTGGACTGTGGATAAGTTACATGAGTTCCATTCTCCAGACCACTGCTACTGCACCTCTTGTTCCAGGTGATCTGATCGAGCTACTCAGGACTTACGTACATAGGTATATATATGAAGTAACCCATTAACAATTTACAAATGGACCGTTATAAGAGATCACTTATATCCAGCTAGTATATACCGCAACAATAATGAGATCTAGCATACATTATATATAGAGCTGGGCGGCTAATCGATTTTAACGATCTATTGTTCTGCTCGAATTCCTATAGCTAGCTATAGGGCCAAATACATAGAGAGAGATCGCGTGTGTGTAGCTACGTATGGTTAGCCGTAATTCCCAAGGGAGCTCGGCGGCTAGTTCCATTGGGAAAGTCAATTAAATTACTTTAAAAGGAAGGCGCCCAGATAGCTGCTGTTCACTGATCAGAGATCAGGAGAAGCTTTATGTCGGGGCTCCGAATTGTATAAATTGAACTTGAAACGCCACTGCAAAATATACGTCGCTAACCACTATACCCAAAGACCTATATACCTTCGAACGCACTTTTATCCATTTCAGATCCGGTACGTCGGAAAGTTTGTCTATGATTGAAGAGGCATATATAGATGGATCATTTGTCAGTTTGTGATCATACAATGGTGTTGAAATCATTATATCACACCGATTCATACATCACGACCAAAGTGGCATTGGTTGGATTAGTATTGAACATTGTTTTTCTATAGTTGCTATACACGAAGCAATTTTTGAGAACGTCAATATACAATCACTGCTTTGTCTGTTTGAAGCTACAGAATGCTGATAATGTAGAGCATTAATAGGCTGGTTCAGGCTCCGAAACTACTGGCTTGACTTTACACGTTCAATGGTGGCGAGCTCTTCTCTCGAATAGATTGAAGAACGCTGAAAAATTAGCAAATCCAAGTGATGAGAACTAAGATATTGGAGTTGCTTGAAAGATCGCCCATTTCTGCAAAAGTTCTCAGTCAGTAACAGGGAATTGCTCACTAAGCACCTTTGAGCTCTAATCCCTCGCAGCTTGACTTTTTCTTCGTGTACTTGGAAGCTATAGTATCACGATATTGTAAACGCGCAAGCCTGTCAAGCCCACAAAAAGAAATTTTACAATGACGCAGGGTCTTTGATAGGTGCTACAGTCTCCACACAATTGTAGCACAAAACCAATACAATTGGGCATGGCTACAATATAAAGGTAATGGCCCTGGTCCTATTCAGTAGAGCTTCGATTTTTTCTTAACTTGAGCATTTTATGCCAATCCTTAACTTCCATCGCCGATCGATATTGATTCTCTGATGATGATCTGCACTTTGAAGACGTATCAATAAATATCTTCTACAAATCTGCTCGAAAAGAGAGCATTTTGGAAAATGTCTATATAAGCAGACCATAATCTCTTCATGTCTGGTTTTCTGTCCTTCTCTTTTCTCATCACTTCAGTGTCAACACACATAAGTTTCACATACAGATACTTATCAATATTCTCTACTATACAATAGTGTACAACAAAGTTGACACTTAGACCCAGGCTAATCAACACAAAGTTCAATCAATCAAGCTCGCAACACATTCATCCAATTCAAAATGGTTTTCACAAAGGAACAGCAAGTCCATTTTCTCGCCGCAATTAAAATTAGGGATGCTATTGCTAGTGATTACATCGCTAAACAAAAGTCAAGACGTGCTAGATATCATCCAAAGAGAGCTGGGAGATTAACTAAACGTCAAAAGTCTACTGATGCCCTTTCAACCATCAAAGAATCTGATGCTTCTGAAAACACTTCAGATGAAGATGAAGACGATTTCATCAGTGATATTGAGGAAGAAGAAACCGATGATACTGAAACCATTGCTGCTGAAGAAGGAAACTGGAAGATTGAATTATTCGGTGAGGATTCGGATTTGGAGACAGTTGACGAAGAAGAAGAAGAAGAAGAAGAAGAAGAAGTAGAAGAAGCTGAGAACGGAGAACAAGAAGACAATGCTGATCCTTCCAAAGGTGAGCATCATGAGCTAATGGTTGAGTTATTTGGTGAAGACTCTGATGAAGAGCCTGTTGATGAAGAAACTGAACATCACAAGTTGATGATTGAATTATTCGGTGAAGACTCTGATGAAGAGCCTGTTGATGATGAAGAAGATGAATGGGACGAATTGTCTCAAGAAGTCGAAGATATTGCTGCTACGAATGAAGAACAAGAAGATGACTTGGTTAGTGAGCTTGAATATACTCTTGCTGAGGAAAGGATGAGCTCTTGTTGATCTTTAGAATTACGTTTTAGACTTCTGTGTACTGTATTTATTATTCATCAAATTGCATGTGCTATTATTTATTGTGATTTTGTACGGTTTGGGGCTTTACTCTGGCTCATGTTCATTAAAGAGCTAATGTCTACTAATGTCTTCGATGTTGAGCAATCAAAAACCCCTTCGGTTTACATCTTTTGGTCTCCTAAGCTCTGTGAAGTCTGGTGCCTGGTCGAAGCTTATCGAGCTCGAAGTTAAGTTAACCATGGAGAACTGGTGGTCAACAAGTGGCAGTTACAGAGGTACAGCTGAAAAGAAGAGCAGTCAAGGTGGATGAAGTGTATTTAAAGTGAGACTTGAAAGAACAATGAAAAGGTAATACACTGTTATATATCAAATTAGTCTTACTCTTAAAACAATTGATATGGCCAATGCTATCGAGTGAGTCCCCCGTGACTTCGAAGAATCTTAATATCATGATAGATAGACACAGGCAATGATGGTACTGACGAGATTCCTAATTGCTGATGTGAAGATAGTAACAGAACAGCTGAACATTATCACCAGTCTTGAGTTATCAAATTACACTAGGCACACTAATGCTCAGTATGCAAATTCTCTTTTAACAGGTGGGATTGTTGAATATTTTTATATACTGCTTCTTCATTTAACCACTACAAAGTTTGAACAAATCTAAAAGACTCGACGGCTAATGTCAAGCTGGCGCTGCCAATTCAGCTAACGAGCTAATTAGCTTACTTTAAAAGGAAAGCGCCGAGAGTCCACCACTTCACTTCATCAAGCCGAAACTTAGTTTCAATTACTATAAATTGGGCTAGAAAGACCACAGATCTGGATTCTATATAGAGCGCTAACAACTATTTAGTACAGCAAGATTTATAAGCAAATGTTGAAGCAAATGTTCAGAGCAAATGTTGAATTAGCAAATTTGTACCATTGCACAAGTCCTTTTTGACCATGGACGTTGTTTGTAAAAGAACTCACCATAATTCATACCAAGACCCAAGTGTTGCTGAAATGGTGATTGAGTACTGTTGTGTCTAGAGGTTCATCGTCTTTGACCATCTTGAAGGCGTCGATATATACAATCAATCTTTGTTTTTCTACAAGATGCTGTTACTGTAGAACATAGGTGGATCACAGTAGACTTGGGCCTAGTGGTCATCATATACATTCTGGTCTAATAAAGGCACTCTACTAGGTCAATTATATATATTGAAGCCGACACCATGGAAAGCGTATTAGGTCACTGTCGTCAATTAGGCATTGGAGTTGTACCAAGCTGCAAGCCTGTTAGACCCGTGAAAAGTAAACAATGACGCAGGGTGTTTAACTGGGCCTCCACATGATTGTTGTAGCCCAAGACCAACACATTTATGTCATGATAATGTCCATTGTCCATTTCAATTAGTGGAAGCTTCGATTTTATCTTAACTTGAGGGTTTTATGTAGATCCTTAACTTCCATCGCCGATCGTTATTGTTTATCCGATGATGATTTGCACTTTGAAGACGTATTAATAAATATCTGCTCCAATCCAACTCGAAAAGCGATCATCTGGGGAGATGTCTATATAAGAAGACCATTATCTCCTTATGTCTGGTTCTCCTTCTATCCCTCTTCTCATCACTTCAGTGTCAAACACATTAGTTTCACATAGAGATACTTGTCAATATTCACTACGTATACAATTTAGTGGATAAGTTGACACATACATCCAAGCTAATCAACACAAAGTATAATCAATCAAGCTCACAACTCCTTCATCCAATTCAAAATGGTTTTCACGAAGGAACAACATGTCGATTTTCTCGCAGCAATGAAGATTAGGGATGCCATTGCTAGTGACTACATCGCTAAACAAAAGTCAAGACGTGCTAGATATCATCCAAAGAGAGCTGGAAGATCAGTCATACGTCAAAAGTCTACTGATGCCCTTTACACTGTCGCAGAATTTGATGCTTCTGAAAATACTTCCGATGAAGATGAAGTTGATTTCATCAGTGATATTGAGGAAGAAGAAACCGATGATACTGAAACCATTGCTGCTGAAGAGGGAAACTGGAAGATTGAATTATTTGGTGAAGACTCAGATTTGGAAACAGTTGAGGAAGAAGAAGAAGCTGAGGAGGGAGAACAAGAAGACAATACTGATCCTTCCAAAGATGAGCGCCATGAGTTGATGGTTGAGTTATTTGGTGAAGACTCTGATGAAGAAACTGTTGATGAAGAAGGTGAACATCACAAGTTGATGATTGAATTATTCGGTGAAGTTTCAGATGAAGAGGTTGGTAGTGAGGATGAATGGGATGAATTGTCTCAAGAAGTCGAAGATATTGCTGCTACGAATGAAGAAGAAAAAGATGACTTGGTTAGTGAGATTGAATATACTCTTGCTGAAGAAAGCATGAACTCTTGGTGATTGGGAACAGCATTAATTAGTTCTTTGTATATTATATTATATTCATTATTGCATGTGTTACTTATACTAGCATTCGTACCCATTTTAATTGTCAATAGCTTATGTATTTAATTAGCACTCTCCATTTGATAAATCTGCTCAACGTACGTCTATTGAACAACTTGCTAACTATACAATGATGAAGTTTTAGATGGACAATTACAATATTGAGAAGATTATAAGGATTATCTATGGGTTAATTAAGTGAATCAAAATATTCTTAATCCAAGTAAAAGTTCATTGAATATATAAGAACATACGGCATTCCTCATGTGGTCAATTCACAATTATATGAGGATGATGAAAACAAGTAAATAGGACAGTTCTGAGCTATACAAAAACGATACAATCAGTAGTAGATCACAGAATGTTATATGCTAAGACCATATTCAACACACAAATTCTAAGCTGATATACCATGGAATTTACTCACTACAATTGGGCGATAGCAATTTCATAGTCAATACTTCGTAAGATAACATGGCAAGTGTAAGCTCACCAAGCAATCTTTTTAACAAATTTCTAGCAATTTCTCAGATATAAAACCCGAACACATTAGCCATTTGAATTTGGTCCTGTCTTTTCAGTTCCTCAAAAATTTCTTCTGAGGTAGGCACTGAAGTTGGATAATCCAGCTGATTTGTCTGCAATCCATTTTTGTCGCTAACCTTGTTAGGAAAAACTAGACTTTTACCAAAATCTATTATAGAAATATTGAACCGTGGCTCATCGTAAATGTTTTGGTTATCACTTTCAATAGCGATCAAATTGGAACGATGGAGATCTCCATGGATCACTCTGTGATCATAAATTTTTGATAGAAGTGATGAGAACTTATGATAGAGAATCTCCCTAACTTGGAGCACAAGTAGAAATGTTGTCCATTATATTTATTTGATTCGACTCTAACATCGCGCTCGTAACTGTGTATAGCCCATTCACCGCTGACCCATAATTAAAATGCAGCGTATCACCAGGGTTAATCCTCAGAGGTTCAGAATCGGGGACTGCATTGTCCTTGTTTCTTGAATTCCTGGTTTCAACATCGTATTTTACGAATCCAAATGAAAGGACATCGGGCACTTCAGGGATCTCTTTGAGAACCAATAGAGCTGTTAACTCTCTCATGAATGACAGCGTTTGAAATATAACGGAATCAGCTGAGTCGTTGTCATCTTTTTCCACCGTAATTGCAATCAACTCATCGTTAGCGTATATCTTATCCTCGGAAACGATGCGAATTTTTCTAGAGCTGAACGCATCATAAATCTTCAGAAACGCTCTATCGCTCTTCACGATACCATCTACTACCATCTGGTAGTCGTTTTTAACAACATTAGTGACCTTGAATTCGATTTCTGAACTAAGAAGATCACCTCTAATAAAAACGATATTGGAGTTCACAACGGACGTCAAACGTTTGTATTGGGTTCTGTTTTGGTGCAGTATGCGCTTGAATGACACTGCAAATCCCTTGATAGCTGGATCATTGATATAATGGAGTGCATGTTCTTGCGATCTCGATTGAATGTTTGAGGCATCAAAAAGGAAACCCGAAAATGTATTGAAACTCGTCTTAATAAACGTATGGTGGTTTACTATTTCATGTCTCTCCAGCTTTAATTTACTCAGTCTTGAAGCGTTTCGTTGACTAAACCTGTCTTGATAGATCCCATAGTCAATTGAGGACTGCGGTTTTGCATGGAATGTGCGGATCATAAGCTCAGTCCAAAGGGCAGTTGGATTACAACTTCTCTCGACTTTCACACCTTTTGTAATACGATGCACAGTTTCACCGTGTAATACAATTTTTTCACATTCGAATTTATCCCAGTCCACTGAGATTTCGAGTGATGTGAATCCATCACTCATGATGGCATACTTCCCATGTACAAAGAGTAACTGGTTCATGATTTGTGTACAGAGGAATTTGAAGGTCCTGTCTGGAATCATATTTGATTTCCCTAGTATCTCCCTTTTTGCCTCAACTAGTAGATAGTCTTCTAGTACTGGTTCTGAGAGTTTTGGGCTCCATGGTGTCTTATACCGTATAACCAGGTCCGGTATAAGTGTATATCTCTGTGTTTCACTACCACCATCTTTTGTACCTGATGATATTGGAGCCATTTTTGTGATATCTTGCTTAGTATTGTTTCTGAAAATGAAACGATGGGAGTCTGGGAAAGACTTGGTGAATCTGAGCATAAGCGAAACAATACAATCTATCGAGCACTTTGCCTTCTCCATCTGTAACTTTGAGCGAGTTTGAGATGTTTAATAACTCCACTGCCTCTTCCTGGACGTTTCTCAAGCTAATGCTATCTTCAAGAATCAGCTCTTTCTTAAGAAGCATTGACATTAATTTTGCGTTTACTTTCGTAAACGGTAAGCTTCTCTCAACGACATCTTCAAACAAGTCCATATGGAAAAAGCCATAATCACGGGTTAACTGATATTTCCCCTGGACAGAGGATGATGATGGTGATGGTGAATAGGCTGTAGTCTCTCTGATGCTTTCATAGGCCACAACTCGCATATGCTCCTGCTCCTGCTGTATGGTGTAAATCTTCACAAATGCATACTCGCGACTATAATGGAACAACTGGTAGCTCATCAAGAAACAGTATATTCTTTGTGTATCCTTTGCAAGATAACCATCATCCTCGTGAATCGCAGTAATCGTATTGATAAACTTGCAGAATACATCACCAAGTCTCAATGCTTGGTCAATTTCTTCACAGAACCTATTCCTCACATCGGGACTGACCCATGGGCTACTCAACATATCGATTAAACTTAGCTGGACATCAAATCTGCTCAAAATTTGCCTTGTGAGAACCTTCCATTCGTTATCATCGACACAGTTGAGTCCTTGTAGCCTCTTGATGCTTTCAACCACGTTGTTGTGTAACGCCGTATGATTGTCCTCGTAAATTTGCTCAATTTCATCACTGGTTTCAGCTTCAATGGCGCTGCTGATATTTGCAATTGCAGTTTCAACCCACATCTGCATCAGATTGTCGCTGGTGTAGTCCGCTGATGTTGTAGAAACCATGTTTATTCTGGCAATATGGATTGATTTGGCTCGAGCTTAATCTATTCGATTTTTTGACTTATAAGAGGACTACTAACTATTTACGTATTTTCATATTTTTTAGTTGTACGTTGTACGTGTATAGACCAGCTTAAGTAAATTACATGTGTGATGATCATCGAGATAATCAGTCAGGCTGATCATGTTAAGATTACCATAGCAATATTTCCCTGGGATATTGGAAGGAATCAAGCACTCTTCTTTTGATACGACAAGATTTGTTCCACAGAATCCCTAATAGTAGTCTTCAATGGAATCCATTCTTTAATCCCAGTGATTTCCAATGTCTTTGAATCATCATAGAAATAATTATTCTCCTTAACATACTCCTCGGCACCTTCTGGCTTACCCTTGGCCAATTTCCCATTTAATTCAGGGAACAACTCATGGATCAAGTTTAATAGCGTTTGTGCATTGAAGGCACCATTGACTGGGAAGAGTCTCTTTCCTGCTAATTGATCATTTTCAATAGGTAAGATGTGTAATTGGGCGACATCACGGACATCCACTGCTAGACCTGTTGGTTGGTCAAAGAATTTTGTATCTGATGGATCAGAGTTTAACAACTTGTTGACAATCTCTGCAGAGGTGTTCAAAGTTGGATTAATTAAAGAATCTTCAAATTTCTGAGGCCCAAGCACAAATGGTGGGTTCACTGTAGTCAATGTCCAATTAGGCTTATTCTCCTCGACAAATTTACGTGCTAATCTCTCAGCTTCGGTTTTGGAAGCGGTATATGCCTTGTTTTCATTATCCACATCGGCCCATGTGATTGGATTCCATGTTTCCTCAGTATGGATGAATGATTTATCACCCAACTTGTCACGATGGACAATAGCAGCGAAAGAGGAGGTGATAACGACATGTTTGACATTGGTACCGTATGATTGGATAGCTTCTAGGATGTTTCTTGTACCATAAGTGGCAGGTTTGAAATAAGCCTCTGTTAAGTCCTTGTTAAGGCCATAGACGAATGGTGAAGCCGTGTGTAGGACATCTGTGATTTCTGGATGGTTTTGCAACGTGGTGTTGAATGCGCCTTCAGCTGCAATATCAGCGACTAGCTCAAATGATAATTGAGCATTTGGGTACAACTCTGTGAATTGCTTGGTGATCTTGTCCGCTTTGTCTTGTGATCTGACAGTACCGATAACGTTGTATCCCTTGGAAAGTAGAGCATCAAGGATGTGGAGGGCGATGAACCCGGAAGCACCAGTGAGGAGGACTGTTTTGGACATTTTGATACGTGATTGGCTTGAATTGACTTTAATTGATTGTGGTAGATAGCTTGGTCTGTAGAGGAATTCCCACTCCTTTTATATTACGCTGTTTCCAGTTGACTATTTTTAGTGGAGAACAATGAAAGCTTGTTTCTCCGCGCTAAACCGGTTGATATTATCACAGCCTACAGGTGGACACTGGATAGTATGAGCTGTTGATCATGATGGATTCTTATATATTCATCATTGGAATCAATGATTTGTTATTAGTTAACATCATCTTCCAATGGCTCTGGAAACGTGATTTCAGTCTTGACGCCATTGTTCATCCACGGTGTCATCGTCCACCACAGTTACGCCATCAAAGACAATGGGTTACCAGGGGGGAGATATCAAGGTTCCACAGGGCGCTTAGCTACTATCACATGCACTAGGATATAGTGGCATCCGTGGTTCAAACAGTGGGAAGTGGACCAATTGGGAGCATTTGCCGCTTATCGCAAACTGTGGTGGTGGTGGATCCAATTGTTTGGTAATGGATCAAGGGTTAACTATGCTGGAGATTAGTCAGGGAAGGATGATCAAGGGGGTAGCTGTTACAGTATGAGTTAGGCTAATTGTGAGAATAAGGATATGGTCATAGTGGCTTTTGTATGGCCTCGGGGTCTATATAAAGAGGGTCTCTTATCTCTTATCGCTGTGATGATCGTTGATATTGATATTTGATATCACAACTGCAAACAACCAACATGCCAACAAAGACAACTGAGGAACAAGCAGAAGAGCTGGTCTCTAAGCTAAACAAGCAATCACTCCAAAACAAACCTTTGAAAATCGAAGTGGATGTCTCCAAGAGACTACAAGGTGGGTTTTCCCAGGATTTCATTGAAGCTATCCCACCAACAACAAGAGCCCGTTTTGAAAGACATGGTGTTGACTTAAGTCATGGATACCCAGAGAAACCACCATCTGATCAAATCCCACTCTATTCAGATGATGCTCAAAAGATCAGAGACTCCGTTAAGGAATACATTCCAAGAGGTAAAAATGCTGATCGTGAGAAGAAGGCCCTTTTCGCTAAAGTTAAAGAAGTCAAGCATTTAACCAAATACATTGGTACTGAGCTTGTTGGTGTGCAATTGGCCGATTTAAATGAACAAGAGTTGGATGAATTAGCCCTCTTGATTGCTGAAAGAGTCGTGGTTTTCTTTAGAGACCAAGACTTATCACCACAACGTCAATTGGAAATTGGTGAGTTTTATGGGCAAGTCGAGGTCCACCCTCAAGTGCCACATGTCCCAGGATTACCAGGTACCACTGTCATCTGGGATGAATTTGCTAGACGTGAAGGCTTGAAACTATCATTCAAGAATGCTCGTAATGGGACTGCTATTTGGCATACGGATTTGCCTCATGAGAGACAACCACCAGGTATCACACATTTACACATTGATGCCTATCCTTCCCTGGGAGGTGACACAAATTGGGCAAGTGGTCTTGCCGCTTATGACAAATTATCACCTGCATTCCAGAAATTCTTGGAGGATAAAGTTGTCATTCAAAGATCAATGCACTCATACTTGGATAGAGCAAATCCATTGGGTGGACCAAGCTATATCCTCAGAGAGACTCCATTGATCAGAACACATCCTGTCACGGGTTGGAAATCCCTCTATGTATCTCGTGGGTTCTCTACACAGATTAAAGGTTTGGAAAAGGATGAATCAGATTTGATCCTAAACTATTTGAACGATATTTTCTCCAAAAATTTGGATATCCAGGTGAGATTCAATTGGAAACCCTCGGTGAGTGGCTTGGGTACTTCGGCATTATGGGATAATAGAATTTCTCAACATTCTGCAGTTTGGGATTATGCCGGTGAAGAACCAAGACATGGAACAAGAGTCACTTCGTTGGCTGAAGTTCCTTATTTTGATCCAAATTCCAAATCTCAAAGAGAAGCTCTAGGATTGGACTTGAACTGATTTAAACTACAACTATATTTATGAATTATATATGTTTTTTATTTCCCCCAATTTATTTACAAATTCTATGTACCTTTTTCTTCGTGTATGTACAATGTAAGCGTGCAAGTTCCTTCTTCTTATCAACAGTGCAAGTTTTATGTGTGTGGTAAATTTGATTCGAAAAATTAGATCTTCTTGGCAAATGAAATTATTGAGTTTGGAGAGTTGGCGTTCAACAAAATAGTATCAACAAATTTAATAGCCTTAGAATGACCATGTTCCAATAGGATAGCACCAACTAAAGCTTGCAAAGTAACTGCATAAACTGAATCTTCACCGGAAATATGTGAATCTGAGATTAACAAATTTCTCTTCTTCCAAAAGATAGAGTCACCAAGCCCTTGAGAACGGATAAAATTAGCATAAACAACAGGTTGCATCAAAGCTTTACCCTCATTGGAACCCAAGTTTTCGAAAACAAGCCCATTAATAGATGTTCCATTGGAAGCAGAATCTTGTTGTTGTGTCAATTGATATAATGATAATCTAACTTTTAAGAAATGAGCCCCAAAGATAGCCAATTTCTCATTGAATGGTTTTAAACCATGGGCAAATGATTTATGAGTCAATACTTGTAATGCAACTCTATCTGATAATTTATACTCTTCACCCAAAAATTGTTTTAATGAAGACAAATTCTCCTCGGTAACACCATATTGGGCACCTTTTGGAGATTTCAAGTATTCTGACTCGTCCCTTACAAGACCACGTACTCTTGGGCCCTTGTGCAAATAAACCAATGAACGAGATGGGACTATTAGACTGGATGGTCTCAAGCTTTTCACTAAAGCTTGTGATGTTATTAGTTTCCGTATGCTGTTGTTCATTTTTGATGTTGTGTTGATAAACGATCTAAATTGATGCCGGATTTTTTTTTCTTGTTGATTTGTGACTAGTACTTGATGCCTGATAACGAACTAGCAAATAAAACAAGCAATTCCAATGACAATATGGATCAATCTGTGACGGTTTTATTGTTTCGATTTCGACTTTTCGTTCATTGGAAATGTTGAAATTTTTTCAAATCGACAAAAAAGCACTGGAAAAGTGTGGCGCGTACCAGAATGAAAGTGATTATGTAATCAAAATGAAGACCTCCACCTTTCAAGAACTTGGTTATTTGAGGAAAAAGACCTAAATAATGGGTCTTGGGAAGAATATCAAAAGAATTACACATGGTGAGTGTGCCTTGATAGAAAGCTTTTCCTCTTTTTCGCCTTCAAATTTGTGCAAAATTGGCTCTACCTTATCAGATTTTGTATAGTGCTGCGCTTACCGATTTTGAGATCAAAAAAATTTATTACGATGGGCCTCATGGTCCAGCGGTAAGAACAATCCAGTCCGTGCACATTTCTGGGTTCGAACCGTGGGGGCCGCCTCAAAGCTGGTCAAAACCGTGGCCAAACTCAATAACCGAGTTGAAATGTACTGCCCTATGCAATCAGGGAAAAGCACACCTCTATCAGGTTATTAAACAAACCTGTCTAAAAGACATAAGGACAGTC